>CAUYPK010094168.1:0-170142 GCA_963574355.1 Loris lydekkerianus
AATGAACAGCATCAATGTATAGAGTACAAAATTCTCCATCGATCAGTATATACCACGACACAGTAGAATAAATATTTATTGAGATATGGAGCTACAAAAACACATGACATTAAAACAGACAAAACTTTTGAAACAACCTAAATAATAGCCAAGATATGGAATCAACCTAAGTGTCCATCAGCAGATGAATGGATTAAGAAAATGTGTTACACATACACAATGAAGTAGTATTCTGACATTAAAAAGAATGGAATCCTTTTGTTTGCAGCACCATGGATGGAACTGGAGGTCATAATGTTAAGTGAAATATGCCAAGTACAAGCAGGTCATAGTGGATTGCACCTGTACTCCCAACTATTTAGGAGGTGAGGTGGTAGAGTCTCTTGAGTCCAGGAGTTTGAGACCAGCCTGGGCAACATAGTGGGACTCCCATTTCCAGGAAAATGGGGGGAAAAAACCAAATGTGGTAGTATGTGCCTGTAGTCGCAGCTACTTTGGAGGCTGAGGTAAGAGAGGTGTTTGGGCCTCAAAATTTGGGATTACATTGAGCTATGACTCTGCCTCTATTTAAAGAAGAGGAGGAGGAGGAGGAGGATGAAAACCAGGAGAAGGAGAAGGAGGAAGAAAGAGGAGGAAAGGAATACATTAAGCGCAGACAGCCAACTATCACAGAAAGACTCATGTGAAGGAGCTAAAAAAGTTGATCACACAGAGACAGAGAGTAGAACAATATTTACCAGAGGCTGGAAAGGGAGAGGGAGGTGAAGAGAAGTTGGTTAGTAGCTACAAACACAAAGTTAGAATAAATTTTAGTGTTTCATAGCATAGGGAAATTATTATAGTTAACAATGTACTGTATATTTCAAAATAGCTGGAAGAGAAGATTTGAAATGTCACCAACACAAAAATATGATAAATGTTTAAGATAAAAAATATTCTAAATATCTTAATTTGATCATTGTACATTGTATACATGTATCAAAGTATCACATACTCATAAATATGTACAAATATTACATATCAATAAAAATTAAAATCAAACAAAATTGAATTTATTTATTTATTTAGAGACAGAGTCTCGCTTTGTTGCACTCGGTAGAGTGCTGTGGTGTCACAGCTCACAGTAACCTCCAGCTCTTGGGCTTAGGCGATTCTCTTGCCTCAGCCTCCAGAGTAGCTGGGACTACAGGTGCCTGCCACAATGCCCAGTTTGTTTTTTTTTTGTTACAGTTTGGCTGGGGCCGGGTTTGAACCCACCACCCTCAGTATATGGGGCCGGCTCCCCACTCACTGAGCCACAGGCACTGCCACCAAATTGGAATGTATAAAATATTATTTGTTATGTCTTTGGTGTAGTGTCTATCTAAGCTTAGATTTATAGATTATATTGTTTTGCTCACCCTTATTCATTTTATTCCCTTTTTTGCCCTGAATATACTTCTGAACTTATTGACTTTGGGCTTAGCCATGATAATTACTTTGACCAATGGACTATGAATAGGTGCAAAAGATGTGAAATGTGAGAAGAATCATTAAATCTATGTGTAGAGTTTGGAAATATCTTCCCTGATCTTGGATTCTACTATAAAAATACCTCCCATATATGGTCTTATCCATCTGCTCAGATCTGGTAATGAGCAGATATACTAAACCAGCTTGAGCACAGACACAATTAAACAGCACATCTATAAGCAAGAAAGTAAGTTGCCAATCACTGAAATTTGGGGGCTATTTGTTACTGCAGCAAAAGCTAACTGATACACTGATACCAAGACTGGTTTCTCCATTCTTGCTTCCAAGAACAAAACAGACAATTTGCTTTGGACTATGTGAAGATATTGAGCTACAACATTGAAAGTGTTAGAAGGCTGGGCACTGTGGCTCATGCTTGTAATCCTAGAACTCTGGGAATCTAAGGCAGGTGGATCGTTTGAGTTCAGGAGTTTGAGACCAACTTGAGCAAAGCAAGAGAGACCCCATCTCTACTACAAATAGAAAAAAAAAATCATGGTGGGTGCCTCTGTCCCATCTAGTCAGTAGGCTGAAATGAGAGGATTTCTTTCTTTCTTTCTTTCTTTTTTTTTTGAGACAGAGTCTCAAGCTGTTGCCCTGGGTAGAATACCGTGGTGTCATAGCTCACAATAACCTACAACTCTTGGGCTTAAGCAATCCTCTTGCTTCAGTTTTTCTGTTTTTAGTAGAGATGGTGTCTTACTTTTGCTCAGGCTGGTCTCAAACTCATGAGCTCAAGTTATCCACCTGCCTCAGCCTCCCAGAGTGCTAGGATTACAGGCATGAGCCACTGTGCCTGGCCTGAGGGGATTTCTTGAATTCAAAAGTTAGAGGTTGCTGTGAGACACCATGGCACTCTACCCAGGGAACACTTTTTGCCTCCAAAAAAAAAAAAAAAGAAGAAGAAGAAGAAGAAAAGAAAGTGTTAGAAAAAAACTTTAGAGGAATCCTAGGTGTTAGAAGGTGTTTGAAGAATTCTACCCTTAGGAGGCTAAAGCCAGAAGACCACATGAGACCGGGAATTTAAGGCCAGCCTAGATAACACAGTGAGACACTGTCTCAATAAATAAATAATTAGCTGGGCATGCAGTAGCTGCCTGTAGCCCCAGCTATTCAGGGGACTGAAGCAAGAGAATTACTCAATTCCAGGAGTTCTGGGCTGCAATGAGCTATCATTGGACTATTGCACTTCAGGTTGGGTGACAAAATACGATGCTGTCTCAAGAAGGAAAAAAAAAAAAAAAGAGAGAGTCCCTTTCCCCATAGTCTTATGCTATGGTTGGGTTATAGCCTTCATGTGAAAGCTGTAGTTTGGCTTCATGGTAGGGCTGAGTACATTGGATACTTTTTCTTCCATTCCTGAGATACTTTGCTGGGGAGAATATGTTCCAGCTCCATCCATGTAAACATGAAAGAGGTTAATGTGAGTGTACAAACAATCAGGTCACAATATTTGAATTGTGTGTCCACTTCTAATTGTGTCCCACACCCAAAAGGTGCCCCATACATCCCTAGAGAAAACTAATATTTCATAAGGACTTTTTCAAGTATATTTTTATTTTTAAACATTTTGCTATATTTGGAATAACCCAAAGGAATTTTGATGAAACATGCTAAAACGTAACTTTTCATTTGGAAATCTAAAAACCTTTACAAAGTACAATGAATAATAGAACTACAATGTTTTAAGCTAAAAAAAAGAGAGTAACGTGAGTGTGCAGTGAAGTGGATTGGAGTATGTCATAGACTATAAGCTGTATGTCAAGTCCCTTCTCTCATTCTCTGGGCCCATAGTATAACACTGAGTTTTAGCAAAAGGAATGTGGGTGACCGTGATAGCTTCAGTTCCAGTTCTAGTCCATAAGCCCCCAACCCACCCAGCCTCACTTCTCCAAGTTTTAGGTGCAAAGATGAAGAGTTGTTACCAGACTAGAGCCCTGAATGACTGCCTAGAAGGGCTGCCTCACCACCTGAGCATCCTTGGGCCATCTAGATATTAGCCATAGCAGTAAAAACAAATTTTCTTTTCAGTAACTATTGACAATCTGAGAAAGAGCTAAACTCTATTCCAATCCCTGCTGAGGTGACAGGGCATTTTGAAGGGAGATTGAGGAAGGAGCGGGGCAGAAAGACAGGGGCTTGAGATGAGTCAGAGAAATGGGAAATTACAAAAACCAGGAAGGGGGGTGGGGCAGGTACATGAGACTAAGACGAATTCAGTCTTTATCCTCAGGTGCTGGCTGGAGCAAATAGTAAATTCTTTTGTCAGCCTTGAGTTTTCTAGGTACATTAAGGTGGGGCTAGGGTCACCGTAGAAATGTGCCCTTATGCTGTCAGAAACCATGTTAGTGTTTGTTCTAGCCTTTATGGGCTGAGGGTAAGGCTGAGTGAGAGGGCTCAGAAGAGATAGGTCAAGGAGAGAATCTTCATTATTACTTCTACATGTATTCCATCAGTTCACAGATGAACGCAGGGAACACTAACTGGTGGGTACAAGTGACTTGGTTAAGTACATGTAATTCTTAATAAACTTTTATTAAGAGCTTACTATGTGCCCAACCCTGAGATTTTCTTTTCAATAACTATTGACAACAGTGCTCACTTGGTCCTCTGCACATCCCTGCAGAGTGGATGTTATTATTCTCTTTTTAAAAAACATGTAAATGTAACCAAGCCAAGGATCTGTGAGGTCAGTAACTTATTTATGATCATGCATCTGGAGAATGACAAATACAGATTGAAACCTGATCATTTTGGCTCTAAATTTAGTTCTGTAACCACATGGCATTGATTTTTTGTGTTCAGCAAATTTAGAATGACACAAAGGTACAAAGTAACCTGGTTTGACCTAAGACCCAAGTACAAAACAGAGGATATTGTAAGGAAAAGACTCTACTTCTCCAGGGCCACTCAGGCCTGAGGACCACTGAGTCTAGATAAGTGTAGAGGAGCCAAAGGCAGGACCGAAAAATCAGAGCTGGACAAACAGCCAGGGAAACCTAGTGGGGAATGAGGGACAACATGTGCTGAAAAGACTGGTTAATAATTAATCATGAGAAAGCGTAAGTAAGAGTCACATGAAACCATTCATCTAATTTCCCTTAACTGAGTACATTGGAGTACCTAATTTCTCCCAAAACAGAGAAATAATATCTATTCATTCAAATGGGTTGAGACCCAGTGGTCAGGTAGAGAGCATTATAACATCCAGGAAAGTGAGGAAGTACTCTGGATGCACAGACATAGAGGACAGAGACATTGGGAATTAAGAAAGCTAGTTTTAGTCCTGGCTAGCCTGTAAGTGGCTGAGCGGTTATGGATAGGTCAATTTCACCTCTCAAAGACCATGCGCTTTGGCTGGGAAATGTCGGAGGTCTCTTTTAGCTCTGACAGTCTTTTTATTGGGAGCAGTTCATCTAGGCCAGGTTCCCTGGAGGCAGGCTATTAGGTGTTTTCTCTCCTCCAGCTGAAGTAAAACATAACAGGCAGCCTGTCTTCTCTAAAGATGATGTGCCTCATTCAGAGTTGCAAAGCCGCAGACTGTGAGAGCTGGAAATGGTCATCTCATTACATCAATGCCACATAGCTCCACACTAGGAAAGGTAGAATGAGGATCTTGGGGTTTTTTTTTTTTTTTTTTTTTTTTTGTTTGCTTTTCTTTTTCTTTTTGTTTTGTTTTTTTTTTTGTTAGACAGAGTCTTACTTTGTCACCCATGGTAGACAATGATTCTCTTGTCTCAGCCTCCCAAGTAGCTAGGACTATAGGCACCCACCATAACACTCGGCTATTTTTACAGAGGGAGTCTTGCTTTGGCTCAGGCTGGTCTTCAACCTGTGAGCTCAGGCAATCCACCACCTCAGCCTCCCAGAGTGTTGGGATTACAGGCGTGAGCCACTGTGCCCAACTTGAGGATCTTGTTTTTTAATGCTGACTATGGGCCTTATTCCACAACTGCCTGCTGCCTAGATATAGGAGAAAAAATAGAAGGGAACGAACATTTACTAAACACCAGCTGTCAGAATCCACTTTAGGCTCTGTACTTAGTCTACAGATGTTTAACACATTTATGAGCACCTGCTGTGTGCTAGGTCCTGGAGATACAGAGATGAACAAGACAGATAAGATCTCTCTTTCTTTGGTGCTCAAATTCCAGTGAGGGCAACAGGGATAGCCAATAAACCACAGATAAATAAATAAGAAATTATGCAGTAGTACTAATCAAGAAAATATCAATATATGCTATCCAGAAAATCAAAGTGCTGTATACAGGCTGGGCAACTCTACCACTCAACATGGACAGGGTCAACCTCCCTGAGTTTTTCTTATCTTATCCCTACAAACATGGTGTGAAGTGGGTATCATGACAGTGTTCAGATGAGAAAACTAAGCTTCTGACTTGCCCAGCTTAGATAACTGGTGAAAGGTCATTGTAGATGTTAACTCAATGCCTTCTGGCTCAAAGTCCACGCTTGCTTCATTATATCCTGCATCAAATATCTTTCTGAATGAAAATTATACATGCAGTATATGCACTACTGTAACTGATAGAGATGAATTGCTTGATTAATTGTAACTAATTTTTTCCCTTGCAATCATCAGTGCATCAAACCCAATGTCTCTCATCTCTCATGTGGAAGGTCTATAGGTAGAGGCTGCAGATGCAAAACAAGAATTTCTCTGTGCTAGGACCTTGCTATCTTAAGCGTTAGGAAATAGAGCCTCCAACTTAGGACTCAGGAACATGACACTCTTACCTAGTAATGATGAAATTCAGCCACAGATCTCCCTAAGTTCTCCTGAACTGGCAGATGGACCAGGCAAATAGCTTTACACCACAGACTCCTGAATATGACTACTCAGATTGTTTTGCAGGATTTGCTGTGTAATTGTGTATTTTATATTTCAAGGTAGTGGTGAGTTGTTATTCTTTCTTAGAAGGAAAGTTCCATTATTCTATAACCCAACAAAGCTAAATTTCAAATCGATCAAGAAATTCATAAGTAAAAAAGGAAAAAAAAAATCAGATTTTCCATTTCAGATACTCTTAAAAACAATAGAAACCTCAACAATAGAAACACTAGCTGAGGCAGACACAGCACCTGGGTTGACACAGTCCTAATTCCCAATCCCTTCCTTGTTGCTGCCTATGGAGGTTAGAAAAATCTAATACTTGCTATCCTAGCTTTACTTGCAGCTAGCAGAGGCCACATGACAGCTCTAGCCAATGAGGCTTGATGTCTACCAAGGGCTGGTAGAAAGGCTTTTCCTCTCTCTGGTAAAAGGGTCAGACTTGGCTGAGGCTGCTTCTTTTACTTATTCCGGCTTTAATTATGGATATGATGCCTAAGGCTGCAACAGCCACCTATAAGGGAAAGGCCAATAGTATGTTGCTGTGACAATACTGAGTGATTAAACTAACATTAGTAGTTTCTAGACTCCTGGCTAATGAGAAACATATACCCTTATTTGTTTAAACCACTTTTAGTGGGATTTTCTCTTACCTACAACCAAAAGCATTCCTAAGAGCAATCATTGTCTCAAATAAAGACAACTAAAGTATTGTTTTTTAGTTGAGAAGAGAAGAAATTGGCAGTACCCATAGCTCAGTGGGTAGGGCACCAGTCACATACACCCAGGCTGGCAGGTTTGAACCCAGCCTAGGCCAGCTAAGTTAACAATGAAAACTGCAACAACAACAACAACAACAACAACAACAAAAATAGCCAGGCATTGTGGTGAGCACTTGTGGTTCCAGCTACTTAGGAGGCTGAGGCAAGAGAATTGCTTAAGCCCAAGAGTTTGAGGTTGCTGTGAGTTCTAACGCCACAGAACTCTACCCAGGGCGATAGCTCGATACTCAGTCTCGAAAAGAAAAAGAAGACAAGAAATGATCTCTTCTTTTGTCTCGCTTAGGATTGTTTAAGTTTTCCTTTTTTTTTTTTTTGTAGTTTTTGGCTGGGGCCGGGTTTGAACCCACCACCTCTGGTATATGAGGCTGGCGCCCTACTCCTTTGAGCCACAAGCACCGCCCTGTTTAAGTTTTCCTAACAGCTCACCCGTTGCCTTGTTCTTAGGTCACTTTGGTTAGACATGAATTAACCAGTTCATCCTGAATTGATTGGTAGTAAGGGAAATAGAATTACATGCTGGGATTAGACTGATCACTGGGTGGAATAAATATTGCAGCATCAACCAGAACATGTCTCACAGAAGGTAAAAGTGAATGCAAGGTGAATGATGACTTTTGAATATAAAAACAATAGAAATAAATTACAAAAATTAAAAACCTGATAAAAATGTGCTTGTCAGAATTAAAACATATTTATAAAACCACTAATTACAAACAACAAGAAAAGGCAAGTAAAACATCAAGGAGATATATTGGCAATTTACTTATGGCAAGTAAATTGTTAATACTCCATACATCACTTCTGAGAATTTACTCTAAGGAAATCATTAAAGACATATACAAAGATTTAGTCACAAACATGTTTGTAGCAGCACTGAGTTTAATAATGCAAATTTGCAAGCAAGATGAATTTCTAGCAATAAGGTATTGAATAAGTAAAATATTATACAAACTTATGATGGAATGCTATTAAAAAATAATGTTGCAGAAATATGTGTACTGTCATGGAAAAGTTGAGTGTGACATATTATTAAGTGACAAAAGCAGAACAAATGGATATGGTTTAATTCTACTTTCCTAAAGGAAAACATAGGGTGTGTGTGTGTTGTGTGTGTATAAGTATGTAGGAAGGTACATATCCCAGAATTTAAAATGGCTATTTCTGGAACACTTTTTAATAGTGAACATGCATTGCTTTTATCATAAAGTAAATAAACGACCTTAATTTAGGTAACAAACATGAAAAAGTAAGAGAACACATCTATAGAAAAGTGGCCAATGGGCCTAAGTAAAATATGTTCATTAAAAAAGTACAATGAGCCAATAACATATGAGGGAGAACCTATTCTTGGACATAAACTAACATTTAATTAAAGCAAAAATGAGATGCTGCTCTTCTTCCCCCGTGCCTCGTCCCCTAAGAAAAGAACACACTGTGGTTGGGAATACAGAGAAATGTATATACTCACAGGAAAATCCTTTTTGAAAAACAATTTGTCAACAGGCAGAGATTAAAAATGCTTATTTTCTTTAGTCTTGGCAATACTTTTTTGGATACAATACCAAAAGCACAAACAACAAAAGCAAAAATAGATAAATGGGATTGAATCAAACTAAAATGTTTCTGCACAGCAAAGGAAAAAATCAACAACATGAAGAAATAACCTACAGAATAGGAGAAAATACGCTAGAATTTTTATAGTTGACCACTTCCCTACATTGACCACCTCCATAAACTGACCTAATTTTCATAGACCGGATAGGCACCACATGTATACATCAGTACAGTAGGCCTAGTTCCTTATGTTGACCACCTCCTTATGCTGACCAGTTTGTTTTAGTACCTTGGATAGTCAGCTTACAGTTCTACTACCCAATACATCTGATTAGGGGTTAATGTCCGAATTATGTGAGGAACTCAAACAATTCACTAGTAAGAAAACAAGTAAGCCAATTAAAAAGTGGGCAAAAGCCAGGCTTGGTGGCTCATGCCCATAATCCCAGAACTCTGGGAGGCCGAGGCAGGTGGGTCACCTGAGCTCATGAGTTCGAGACCAGACTAAGCAAGAGGGAGACCCTGTCTCTAAAAAAATAGCCGAGCATTGTGGTGGGCACCTGTAGTACCAGATACCCAGGAGATTGAGGCAAGGGAATCACTTGAGCCTAAGAGTTTGAGGTTGCTGTGAGCTCTGATGCTCACAATAAAACTCTGCCTCAAAAAAAAAAACAAAACAAACAAAAAAAAAAAAAACGGAAAGGGCAAAGATCAGAATAAACAGTTCTTAAAAGATATATAAATGTCCAATAGGTATATGAAAAAGTGCTTAAGACCACTAATTATCAGGGAAATGACAATCAAAGCCACCATAAGATATCACTTCATACCTGTCAGAGGGCTATTAACAAAAAGATGAAAAATAACAAGTGTTGGTAAAAACAGAGAGAAAAGGGAATCCCTGTACACTGTTGGCGGGAATAAATTAGCAGAGCCATTATGGAAAATAGTAGAAAACTTTTTCAAAAAACTAAACATAGAACTACCATATGATCCAGCACTCCTGGGTATATAGCCAAAGAAAATAAAATGAGCATGTCAAAGAGATATCTGCATTTTACAAAATGCCTCACCAGTAGTCTTCAACATTGTCAAAAGTCACGAAAATCAAGTAAAGTCTGAGAAACTACTCTCGACCAGAACAGACTTAGAAGACACCATCATTAATACAATACAGTACTATAGATAGGATCCTAGAACAGAAAAATGACAGTGATAGGTAAACTGGTAAAAACCAAATAAAGGCTGGAGTTTAGTAGTAATGGACCAATGCAGATTTGTTAGCTTGGAGAGATGTACCATGGAGATGTGAGATCTTAACAATAGTGAGACCTGGGTGTGGAGTATCACAAGAACTCTCTTTTCAACTTCTCTGTAAATCTAAAATTATTACAAAACAATTTATTTAAAAAATCTGAACAATATAGAGTTCCTCAAAATATTAAAAACTGAATTGTCGTACAATTTAGTTGTTCCACTTCTGACATATATATATCTCAGAGTTGGGAGCAGGGTCTCAAAGAGATATTTGTATACCCACATTTTTAACAGAACTATTCACAATACTCAAAAGGTGGAAGTAACCCAAGCATCCACAGACGGGTGAATAAACAAAATGTGAGCTAGTCATGGTGGTGTTTCTCTTTACTCCCGGCTACTTGGGAGGCTGAGGTGGGAGGATCACTTGAACCAAGGAGTTCAAGTCCAATGTGGGCACTGTAGTGAGACCTCCATCTTTAAAATAATAAATAAATAAAATTTTTAAAAATGTGGAATATTCTCATAATGGAATGTCATTCGCCCTTGAAAAGGAAGGAGATTCTGACACATGCTATGAATTTTGGGGACATTATGCCAAGTGAAACTAGCCATACTGAGTGACTCCACTTATGTGAGGTAGTTAGAGTTGTCCAATTCATATAGACAGAAAGTAGAGTGGTGGTTGCCAGGAGCTGGAGGGAGGGGGAATAGGGAGTTATTGTTTAATGGGTACGGAGTTTCAGTTTTACAAGATGAAATGAGTTCTGAAAATGGATGGTGCACTTAAGGTCCCTGAATTTAAATGGCACTTAAATGGTGAAATGTTAAATTTTATGTTATGTATATTTTACCACAGTGTTTTGAATACATTTTTAAAATTTGACATTTTCATGAAGTAATTCCCTCAGAGTGAGGTAGTAGCAATTGGATTCAAGCTCAAGTCTGCCTGGCATCAAATGGACGCTCTTTCCTGCCCCTCACTTTGGAATGGAGAGAGAGTAAAGATGAACAGGGTGGTTCCAAGAGATGTTTCTTGGTTCAGAGTCGGCTTTCTTTATCTCTGCTCCATGAATTGCAATTGTTCTGGCTTCACGTCACCTTGGAGGACAGTTGTACTGTAGACAACCCAGGTGACTTGTTATCAAGTCCTGGTTCAGCAACTTGCCAGTCGTTTGTGTAGCCAAGACTTCTCTCGGCCTCAGCTCGCTGGCCTGACTTGGTGACTGAGGGTTATGACCAAGTCTCTGGCTGAGGGCTGTTCAGAGGCTAAAGGGGAAGAGGAGGCTTACTCAGTAATGACTGAGGCTGCGAGGCCTGGCTAGGGCCAGCATAATCATAAGTCCTGAGAAGGAGACACAGCCTAAAGTTTTCTGTGAAGTGCTCGCAGAAGAGGAGGGACTGGGGCTGAGCCACAAACGTCTTTGCTTGCAGTTGAGCCCTGTAGAAAGACAATCCAAGAAAAAAGAGAAAAGCTGCTGAGGCAGGATAATTAGTGGGGGGAGAGGAAGCCTGTGTGTTCATAAGGTAAACCCAGAGAGCCTATAAAAAGTCCATCAGTGGGGAAAGAACTGAATTCAGAGGGACCAGTTAGGCTGTTGCAGAATCTAGAAAGAGGAGATGGAGACTGTTCCCAGGAGCCTATTCCAGAATGGTGACTGTGAGCATGAAGAAAGGTAGCCAGGAAGCCCGCAGAATCTGATCTCTGGAGAAACACTAGAGAGAGGGGAGCACCAAGTTTCACAGCCTCAGCAGGTGCTGGAGCCCATCAGAACTGCTCGTGGGGCCTGTGAAGTGCAGCAGAAAGTACAGAGCTAAATTTCACATCACAGATTTACGGAGAACTTCCTGAATACAGGCAGCCTCTGCTTCTTTCTGACCCACAAGTGTTGATTCCTCAGAGTTTGGTCCTCGGTCCTCTCATCTAAAATACATTTACTACCTGGGCACATTCATTATTACCAAAGCATCACTTTTGCAATTCTATATGCTGATGACTGCTAAATTTATGCCTTGAATGGAGGCTTCAGTGGAGACTCTGCCCTTGAATGGGGGACACCTGCTTGCTGTTTTGTTAAACTCAACTAGTCCACGATCACAGGCATCCCATTCCCAACCCACATCTGCGGGCTTTCCATTTGTTTCCCATCCGGAAGACCAGTACCACCGATCCCAACTACTGAAACCCCAAACCTGGCCATCACCCTGGGTTCCTCCCTCTCTCTCCCCCAGACATGTCTATCTGGTAGGTTTGTTCTCCTTTTCTGCCTTTCCAAGGGGACCATTCTGGTCCAGACTTTTATTATTTCTCACCAGGTTTTCTGCTGCCACCTCCTAATTGGTCACTGCTTCTTGTTAGGTCTTGCTGAAATCCATTTTCTGCACAACAGCCAGAGTGATCTTTATAGCAAGTAAGACAGCTCGAGTCCCAGCCTGCTCACAGGTCTTCAGTGACCGTCTCTTTCTTCAGGACAAAGGCTAAATGAGCATGGAATTCAAGTTTCAACTCTGGCCCCACTTTCCCTGGGGGAGCCTTCTCAGTGTTTGTCAAAGACATGCCTCTCTTTGTGCTTCTAGCAGAACTGGCCCTTACTCCCTTTCATTGTGTCCTGCTGAGATCCAGACTGTCTACCCATTCATTCATTCACTCATTGCCCCTACACCTATTTAGTGAGCTGGGGCTGGAGACATAATGGCCAGCTCATGACATGTGATTCCCAATCCAACAGAAAACCATGACTGCAACTATTTGCCTGTCTGACTCAATAATAATAATACCTTGTGGAATGATTAATGGTCTTGTTTTCATGGGCCTCCAGGCCTTTACCCTTGCTGTTCACTCTCTCTGGAACACTCTCCAGTCTCCATGGTTAGCTTCATCTTGTTGGTCCCATTATCTAGAGTCAAAGGCTCTTTGTGTTCCATCCCTCTTTAGCACTACACAGAGATTTACTATCTCCATAGCACTGATCACTGTTGAGATTACCTGGCTTCTTCACTTAATTTGTCTGTCTCTTCTGACTGGAACGTGAGCCTCACAAGAGCAGGGATTTTCCTGTCTCACTGTTCACTTAGACCTGAGAACTAGCATTGTGCCTGCCACATAAGAAAAGTAGGATAATGTTTGATAAAGGAATGGATGGCTTTTGTAGATAAGGAGGCTGATGTAGAAAGGGCAAGAGCTAGTACTGAGCATGAAATTATCTAATTATAGGCCCAATTCCAAACAACCATGGGAATTACAGTTGCAGAATGGAGAGTGGCAATTTAAAGACAATGCAATTAACAAGCATAGTAGGTGAAGTAAAGGAAGAGGAAAAAAAATGTGCCAAGGCCATCGCAAAAATGTTACCCGAACTCTAAAATGAAGAGGCCTGTAAGTAAAGCACCATTATTTTACTATTTTCTTGTTTATCATCGTCTCTCTTCTCCATCTTTGTAGAATTAATTAGGAAACAATACTTCTCATGTACTAAAGACTATTTAAAACGAATCTTTTAGCTTTATGTTAGTTTTTCTTCTACTAAAAGAAAATTAAATAAATTTAAAAACAGTAGTCCTGCGGTATTAACATTTTAAAATAAACTTACTTCCCTGTCAAATCTATACCCATTCATCTAGCTGCAATAGTAACTATATATTTCTATATGTTTATCTGTACATTTATGCCTAGGCTTTATTTACTTTCATGAAAATTATTTCTGACTGGTAAAATTTGCTCTTCTTTTCTGTATTTTTCTGCAGTTTTAATTTTTTATGTACTGTATCACTTTTGCAAGAAGAAATGTGACTTTAAAAAATTGGAAATATTTGGATATACCAAATATTCATTTTGGAAGGTAGCTGTATTAATTTTTTTTTTTTTTTTATAATTTTTACTGAGAACCTTTTCAATGTCTGTAAGAGGAATTTTACAAAGGGGAAAATGTGAATCTAAGAATAGTGCATCAGAGTTAGAGACCCAGAATACACAAGTGAAGTCAAGGTCAAAGTTCAGTGAGCCTGGGTGACCGACTCTGTTCATCCAGGAGAGATTTGCAGTCCAGCCAGCTAACAGGAAGGACCCAGCTTCATCTGCCAGGGACAGCGACCCAGAGAACCGAGTTGAGGCTGTTATTAGAAGATGGGTCTCTCCCGGGCCTCCCTGCACACAGCGGGAGAACACTGGCATCCCCAAGGTCACAGTAGTTCGTTCCTGGAAAAAATGTTGAAGCAGTGAAAGTTCCTATAGCTCCTACAGCACCATGTATAGACATAGAGGTCTGTAATCATCGTCTCCCCATCTCAAAAGGTAGGTGACCAGTAACTGACAACCTCGCCTAGAGTCCCGCGCAGCCGCCTCGCAGGCAGTCAGGAGCAGAACCCGCGCTCAGCGATCATAAATGAATACGTGAAATAGGCGGTAAGGGAGCATCCGCAGATTTTTTTTTTCGGAGACAGGAGATCTATTCCAGTCGAGAAGAAGCCAAGAGAAGGGGAGAAATGGAACGTAATGCAGACGGAAGGCGGAGACCAAGACCCCCCTGGGTGCGTTGAAATGATATGGGATGTGGGGTATTGGGTAGTGAGGAGCCCTCAGTTCCGTAACGTTGACATCACCCATTTGTGTGTCCAACTTTCACTGGACCGCGGCGTTGGAAGGGCTGTGTGTTATGCATCTGTCAACCCCCTGCCCACCACCTAGCCCAGTGAGTGCCTGGCTCCCCGTAAGTGCTCAATAAACGCGGAACTGAACCGAAGCAGCTTCTTGTATCTGTCCAGACCCGCGTTTATGTGGAGAAAACAAGCTAAACACATCCCACATGGGAGGCCAGCGTCCTCTTCTTTCTTTGGAGCTACTGAGCATTCCAGGGGCGGCTGAACGCACCGCGTGGGTACACTCTGCGGGAGCGGAGGGAGCGAGCAGGCGGCTGGCCTTCAGCACCGGGCTGCAACTCCGCTGCTGGAAACAGCCGGAGACGTCGAAGGAGGTGACAGGATGCGTGTGTCCTTCTCACCAGGCCAGAGGATGCTGGGTGGTACTCAACCAGGCGCTCAGGTCACTGGGAAGAGAGCCAGGGGTCCTCTGTGCGAAACGCACCCATCTCAGAGCATCTGGGTCCTTCTACCTCGCTAAACTCGCCTTCCCCCTTTGGGGAAGTGGGGAGTGGGCAGACCCTCTGCCTCCAGGACGCCTGGAGTGTGGAGGACTGCGGAAAAGACTGTGGAAAGCGCACCACTCAGGCGAGCGAGCGTCACCCGGGCTCCCTGCTGGCTTGGAGGGCCCTTGGCGTGAGTGCAGCGACGATCCCCCAGCCCAGAGCGAAGTGCGCCCTTCCCGGAGCCATCTGGGCCCTCGCCGCCGCGGTGGCCCAGGCCCACCCCACCTCCATGGGCCGCTCGGCAGGGCGCGGTGCTCCGGGCTGCCCCGGCAGCGGGCAAAGAGGCGGACGGGGCGGCTGGCGGGAAGCCAGGGATGGCCAGGAGCGCGGGGACCGAAGGCGCACGCGGCGGGCCGGGCGGCGCGCGCTTCCCCTCCCCCGCGGCCCGGAGCGCGAGCCGGAGTGACGTCACCGGCCACCCGCCAGCCCCGCGCTCCTCCGGGCAGAGCGCGTGTGGCCGCCGAGCACATGGGCCCGCGGGCCGGGCAGGCTCGGGGCGGCCGGGACTAGGAAGGGCGGCGAGGAGCCGCGAGGAAGGATGGGCCCTGGCCCCCCGGAACCCCCTAAGTGGATTTCCACGCGGAAAGGATGTTGGTGGTCGCGGTGACCTGCGGAGATACGGCTTGATCCACCCTCCAGTAAGTTCCAACGCGCTTCTGGGAACTCTGGAGTCTTGGCCTTGCTGGTAGAGATGCGCAGTGAGTATTTGGACTGAGGAAAGGGGCTTTCAGAATGCGATGTGTGTGTGCTAACCGTGCACTTTCCTCATCACCAGCCTCCAGGCTGGCAGCGAGTTTGGGCGTTTGGGAAGGGGGGAGGGGTGGGGGACGACACCGGATGGCCCGTGCATTGAGATGGCTCTGGATTTATGCACTTGATCAAAGGCATATTACCTGATCTCTAAAAACGGACCCCTCTCCAATCAGTACAGATTTGGAGCCGCGATGTGGTTTGGAGGCCCCTTTTGCGAAACTAGAGGTCTGTGAACTGTGAGATGCTGACTCCATCCTTTGACCATTCCTTTCCCCTTCTCGACACCCCTCAGGGCTGGGCCAAGGTGATTTCCGAAAACTCAGTAACTCTGTTTTGAAACTTTCTATCCTTCTAACATTGCATTTATGGGTCTGCTGGGTGCTCCCACACCCTGATCATGGTAATTCTTTTTGGATGGGTTGTTGATTTGATTAAGTTTGCCTTTTCTTGGCTAATGTGCTCGTATTTATGCCAGCATATGTGGTCTGGGTGTAGACTTCCAGGAAGCTCAGCCACGAAGCTGCATGTGTCTCTGTGTGTGGATACATCATGAATTTCCCCGATAGTTTGCGGGCATCATGAATTTCCCTGATAGTTTGTGTTCACTTGAGCTCCCGACTTCAGGCCTTTCTGGAAGATTAGAGATGAAATCACTTGTGAGGAGTTAGGGACAAGAGGGTGAGATTTTGGTGTTTCTATCTGGTCTTATGTTTTCCAGAGTGAGATTGGCAGCCTGCTTTCACCCCCAACCCCACTGCCAGTTATAACAGTGTTTGTGTGGGGTGGATGGGCGGGGACCCTGAGGATTTGGGGACTGCATCTGCTGGGCTCCTTGTTATAGGATGTTGCAGACCTATTTTGCATATGGGCAAGTTGAGACTTGTTCTACTTGACACAGTCCTGCAGTTATAGCCAGTGTTTCTGAAGCTCTGATGAGCAGAGAAGGGGCTTGCATCAATCCTTGGAACCCTGAGTGGAACTTCCTTACGGATTCATTAGGAGAAAAACCTTAGAAGTTGCAGAAGGACAGACACAGAAGCCATTATTGGGGGAAATCTTGTCGCCTGGTCTCCACTGTTTGAGATGAGTTACATCTTGGAGGTGAGGATGTGCCTCGTGGCCCAAGGTGTTGGCACAGGGGCCCAGCTGGAATTTCACTTACATGTCTGGCAATGGAAAAGCTGCTTCGGTTCATCGTGGGCCATTGCACTGTACCTATTGAATTCCCAGAAGTGTTTTGGTATGTGGCTATATTGTTGTTTTGCCTGGCTAAGGGTGGCTTCTTTTTGCTTTACCTACCTTGAGTATAGAATATTCCATAAATAAGTTTCTCTTGAAAAGTGGGAAAAATCAGTTTCTTCTTCTGATTAACTTTTCTCTTTCTTACACATCCTCTCCCCCCCCATCCCCTATCTGTTTGGTGGCTGGGGCTTTTCTGGACTGGGAAGAGGGAGTTCTTCTCTCTGTTTGAAATTTCTGACCCCTACTGATTTGTATGATTGCTGGTCTGAAAGACTCGTGAATTCTGAACACGTCAAATCAACCCCATTTTCTTTAGTGCTTTTCCCCTGGGTGGTAGGCCGGCACAAAGGCTGGGTTCTGGAACCTGTGTTTTTCATGTCTGAGCCTTTTGCCTGCCTAAAATGGACACTTTTCTCCAGCAGGTCATCCAAGAAGTCTCCGGACAATAAGACACCCTTCCTTTCTTCCTCTTTGTGTGAATGTTCCTGAGTTTGGGCAGACCAACGGCAGATTTTCCAAGGGGAGCTGAGGGCTGTGTATAGTTGCCAGTCTGTGTTCTTTGCAGAGCTATCCGCTGGCCTGCTGATGGCTGTACTTTGCTGTGTGTTTTAGACATCAGATGGCCCTTCTGTGCCCTATGTCTTTTTATATTTTCTTTCATAGTTGGGGGTAGATATGGCATTTTGTCTGTTCCCCCCATCCCCGATACCAGTTTGTGATCTCTTTAAGAGACTAGGAGCCCCCTTTATATTTCCAGTATCTGAGGAGGATCCCTTGCCCAAGACGGGAACAGAGCAATGATCTGGAGTAAATTTACAATGATCATTGTGAGTCCTGTTGACAGTTGGTTCAGTATCCTCTTAGAAAATCTCAAAAATTCTAGGTCTTACAGAATGCTCCCAAAATGGGTCCTTTGGGAGGAGCTTCTTCTGTACGTTCAGTTTTTCTGTCCCCAAGTAACCTAAGGAATTAATAGCAGCAAGAATAACAATCATAATGATGACAATAATAGAGACTACAGTAACAGTGACATTGTTTATTGGGCAAAGCATGCACTTCACATTTTGCTCCCAGCAACCCCAGCAGGCACTTAATAATAAAATATCTAACAATGGTGGGGTGCTTATTGAAGGTCAGGCGTGGTTCCAAATGCTTTAGATGTATTATCTCATTTAATCTCCCATAATGCTATAAGACTGCATTGTTATTATTGTTACATGTATGTTGCAGAGGGTTTCAAATCTAGCCCCAGCCAAAATGCAACAAAAAAATAGGTGTGCGTTGTGTCAGGGACCTGTAGTTGCAGTTACTTGGGAGGCTGAGGCAAGAGAATTGCCTAGGCCCAAGAGCTGGAGGTTGCTGTGAGCTGTGATGCCACAGCACTCTACTAAGGGCAACAAAGTGAGGCTCTGTCTCTAAAATAAATAAATAAATAAATAAATGAATGAATAAATAAATAAATAAATGTTATCACTCCAGGCTCCCCACTCCAGGCACAGCCACATACACCGAGGGTGGCAGGCTCTAACCCAGCACTGGCCAGCTAAACAATAATGACAACCATAACAAAAAATAGCCGGGCGTTGTGATGAGTGCCTGTAGTCCTAGCTACTTGGGAGGCTGATGCAAGAGAATCACTTAAGCCCGGGAGTTTGAGGTTGCTGTGAGCTGTGACACCCCGAGGGTGACATAGTGAGACTATCTCAACAACAACAACAAAAGTTATCACTCCAGGTTACATAGCTAGAGAGTGGCAGAGCCGCTGGGATTTGGAAGTTAGGAGACAGTGAAATTAAGAATAAGCAAAGTGTGCTCCTTGGCCTTGAGCAGGAGGATTGAGTATGCTCCCCACCTGCCTCACCCACCCCAGGCACCAGTAGAAACCTGAACATCTTGCACCAAAGAGCACGTGCCCTGGCTGTTGTCCTTTTATGCCTGGGTGGAGCAAGTTGAGACAGAAGGGCCAAGAGGCTTTGGATGAGGTCTGAAGTGCTGGGAAAGTCCTGACCTATGGGTCTGGGATGGTATCATGGGTAGAGGGCTGAAGCCTTAGTTCTGGTGTAAAATCGATGATTGTTTGCAAAAAACTATCCAGGCATCCTGCTTGGCTTTTTTACCCAAACTAGGTGCCCGGATTCAATTATTATCCATGTTCACAGCAGATGGAGATAGTTTTCTTTGTTTGTTTGTCTTTTTGCCGTGATCACTAATCCCCCTCCAAAACTATTCTGGGTACCCAGATGTGTTGGTCCGGTAGAGAACAGTAAGCATGACCAAGATGTGGTGGTCCCTTCTGCAGCCCTGTCATTAAAAACAAAGACAATGTCATCTCATAAAACGTAAAACTTAGCTACATGATGCTGAAATTACCTCACTCATTTCTTAAGTGAAGAATTCTGAATTGTTTCTCTTTTTTTTTTTTTTTTAGAGACAGAGTGTTCCACTCTGTTGTCCTCCATAGAGTGCCGTGGCGTCAGCTCACAGCAACCTCCAGCTCTTGGGCTTAGGCAATTCTCTTGCCTAAGCCTCCCAGTAGCTGGGACTACAGGCGCTCACCACAACACCTGGCTATTTTTTTTTTATTGTTGCAGTTTGGCCGGAGCCGGGTTTGAACCCCCCACCCTCGGTATATGGGGCTGGCACCCTACTCCCTGAGCCACAGGCGCCGCCCCTCTCTGTTTTGTTTTGTTTTTTTTTTTCCTTTCCCCTCATGGGGGTCAGGGAATGTTGTTTTGTTTATCTGCCTCTTTATTGTCCTCGACTGTGAACTTCTTGAGAATAGGGGCATTTGGTGCTGAACACATCCCTGGTACTTTGTTGTATCAGGTGGCTGTGAAGACCTGCCTTGTCTGGAGAACACAAGCAGCAGCTCTGTGTGTACTGACACTGTTTTTTTGCACATAACACAGCTTGCCATGGTGGAATGTGTGCTGCTCCCCTGCCAGAAAGAATGCTGGAATAAGAGAAGAAAACCATACAGCAGCGGGAGGTCTGGCGGCCCCTAAAGAATCTGGGTTCCTTTTGGGGAAATTGACTTCACCCCCTAAGTCTCAGTTTTCTCATCTGTAAAATGGGGATAATAAAGCACTAACCTCATAGTTGTCTGTGAGGAGGAAACTGGTGATGAACAGAAGGCTTTGGCAGAGGGCCTGGGCTTGTAGTAAGCACTTAGCAAGAGTTAGCTAATATTATTACTGCTATACTCTGTTGAGCTTTATTTTATTACTTCCTGTGGCTGCACAAAATAGTGGTTTCTGAATACATTCTAATGTGTAAAGATAACACTCTGGGTATAGATCATAAGGTGACAGTAACTTCAATACATGTCTCTGCAAGTATTAGAAAAAAACCCTGGCTGATAGAAGTTAGAAAAAACAAGGAAGCAAGGAGTGGGTCTTGGAAAGGACAGATGGCAGACGGTCCTTTCCTCTGATGTCTGGCTGCCTTTGCAAGCTACTTGGGCTCACTGTACCTCCATTTCCTCAGCCACTGAACAGGGGTGGAGAAGAGCCTCTCCCTCCTAGAGATGGTGCAAAGCACTTAGCACAGAGGAAGTAAGCCCTAGAGAAAGACATAAAAGCAATTGTTATTATTTATTATTCTTCAGGACTATTTTTTTTTTTTTCCTGGCGAATTAGCCCTAACATTTGCTACTTGGTTCCAGATTGATTGATGGATTCATTTATTTACTAAGCAGTTGCTGTGTGCCAGGCCCAGTCTAGCTGCTGGAAAACCAGCAGGGAGAAAGAGAGACACAAATCCCTACCCTCCTGTCACATCTGTCCTATTGGAAGCCACACAGTCGGTGGCAGGCTGGTCTCTGGAAGAGACGGGGAACAGAGGGAGGCTGTGCAGGCAAAACTTAACTGCACAGAGCGAAGGTGCTTAGCACAGGGCCTGGCACGTGGTAGTTACTATATTGTTGGTAATTGTTATATTTATTATATTATTATTGTTATTTTCCTTTGGTGGCTGCCTTGTAAAATGACAACCTCTCTTTCTCCAACCTTCCTCCTGAGTTTCATTTTTCTCCATGGTGCTTATCTGCCTGATAAGCCATACATATGTCTGTCTTCCTGTATTCTCCCATAACATTGTAAGCTCTTCAAGGCTGAAGGCTGACAGCTATTCATTCATTCATTCCTTTAGCATATGCTTATGGTGTGCTGTCTCTTTGTCAAGCGCTGTTTCAGGTATTAGAGATGCAGAAAGGAAAAGAAAGGCAGAGCTTCTGCTATAGCTGGGCTAGACAGACGAGTAACAGCAGCTGCACTAAGCCAGGACATAGGGAGCGTATCAGAGGGTGCTGGGTTCTGTGGGAGTGTTGGGGCAGGGCAGCCTCTGGAGGGCTGGGCGGGGGGCTGTGTTAAGTTGGCTGGTCTGCACTGAGAAGCTGACCTTGGAGCCTTAGTGAAGGAGGAGAAGAGTTAGTCTGGGGATGGGAGATTCAGGCCCCAGGACAGAGGTTGAGGCAGACGTGGGCCTGTGAAGCCAGGAGAAGCATGAGATGGGAGCAGTGCCAGAGCAGTAGACAGGGGAGGGGGAAATCCTGCGTGCAGAAAGGCTTTGGGCCATTCTATTGATTTAGTCTCATTTTTTTAAATGGGGAACCACGGAAGGGTTTTAAGCAGAAATGTAGTTCGATCTCACTTGGCTTTCAAAATAGCCAATCCGGCTGCTGTGTTGAGAAGAAACTAAATCAGGGTTAGAAGGCAGAGCACCCAGGGTGTGGCAGGCACCTGGTTCAGGCTGGTGGCAGTGGATGTGGCCACACTAACGGGCTCTAGACTGCTCACAGTTGTGTCCCCAGCGTCTAAAACAGTGCTGTTGGCTCGGGGCCTGTAGTACAGTGGTTATGGCACAGTTTCACATACACCAAGGATTGAGGGTTCGAACCCGGCCAGGTTTTTTGTTGCAGCTAAACCACTGCAACAAAAAAATAGCCGGGCGTTGTTGCAGGCACCTGTAGTCCCAGCTACTTGGGAAGCTGAGGCAACTGAATCCCTGAAGCCCAAGAGTTTGAGTTTGGTGTGACCTGTGACGCCATGGCACTGTATTGAGGGTGACAATAGTGAGACTCTGTCTCAAAAAAAAAAAAAAAAAAAATACAAATTTAAAAAAATAGAACAGTACTATCTGATACGGCAGTTGCAAGCCTTATGTGACTGTTAGGCACTGGAAATGAAATTGAGATGTGCCATACGTGTTAAATACACATCAGATTTTGAAGACTTAGTACAAATAAAAAAAGAATGTAAAATATCTTAATTCTTTAATGGTGATTACATACTGAAATGGTTTTGGATATAAATGGGTTATATGCAATATGTTATTACAATTATTTTCACCTGTTATTTTTAACTTTATTGTGGTTAATAGAAAAATCTAAAATTACGTGTGGCTCAAATGGTATTTCCATTGGACGACGCTTCTCTAGAGCAATGCCTGGGGCATGGTAGGCATTGGGTACATTGAATGAGTAAGCGCCGGCAACAAGGATTTTGCAATGAATGAGAAACCACTGCTGTCTTCAGGAAGCTTCCAGTAGAGGAAATTGTGAATGATCACTGCTAGGAGAGAGAGAAGGCAGGTTGAAATAGGACCACAGCCAACCTGGTCTGTTGTGGCTTAAAAGCCTGAAAAATCTCTCTCAGGAGCCTCAGGGCCTCAAGTCTCAGGCTGGGTCTGGCTGGCAGAGCAGAGGTGGGAGAAGCCTGAGCCTTGGACTTCAGGTCCACTGACGTGGCTGCCTGTGTGGCCATGGAAGTGAGAGATACAGGTAGGGCAGAGTGGGGCCGAGACTCTCTCAGGAGCTTGAATGATGAGACAAATAATTTCCACAAACTGGGCACTTTTTAAGGATTATGAGCAAGGAACAGCTTCTCAGATTTATTTAGATAGATGACAGAGACACATGGAAGGGGAGCTTTAGGAGAAAGGTACCTGACTTGGGGATTCCAGGCCTTTGGTGGACAGAACTGCAACCAGGAAGATTGAAATTTCCTCAAAAGAAAGAAATATAAATTTATCTTTAAAGACCTAGAATGGAGCCGGGTGTGGTGGCTCACGCCTGTCATCTTAGCACTCTGGGAGGCTGAGGTGGGGGGGTGGGGTGATAACCTGAGCTCAAGAGTTTGAAACCAGCCTAAGCCAGAGTGAGACCTGTCTCTAAAAAACAGCCATGCATTGTGGTGGGTGCCTGTAGTCCCAGATACTCGGAAGGCTGAGGCAAGAGATCACTTGAGCCCAAGGGTTTGAGGTTGCTGTGAGCTATGATGCCATGGCACTGCACTAAGGGCAACAAAGTGAGACTCTGTCTCAAAAATAAAAATAAAAATCTATAGCAGGTGGCTGGGTGCAGTGGCTCATGCCTGTAATACTAGCACTCTGGGAGCCTGAGGCAGGTGGATTGCTTGGGCTCGGGAGTTCAAGACCAGCCTGGAGCAAGAGCGAGGTCCCATCTCTACTGAAAACAGAAAAACTAGCCAGGCATAATGGTGCAGGCTTGTAGTCCCAGCTACTCGGGAGACTGAGGCAAGAGCATTGCCTCAAGTTTGAGGTTGCTATGAGCTCTGACGCCACAGCACTCTACCCAGGGTGAGAGAGAGACTCTGTCTCAAAAAAAAAAAAAAAAAACCCTAGGGCGGTTCAATCTATAAAAAATAATAATTTGTGAGTTGAATACAATCAATATAATTAATAATTTATCTTTTGTTGCTTTATTTCTAAAAATATTGTATTCATGCTGGGTATGTTGGCATCTTGATTTTTTCTTAGTTGTCATTAGGACATCGGCATTTCTGAATATAGTTTGTGTGTGTCATTTTTATTGGGTTCATAATATTTCTGTCTAGTGATTCTTTCATTGCTTACTTACTCATTCCTTTCATCTGGATGCTTATATTCACACTAATCTATTTCTGTAGACCAACTTTTCTATTTTTTAGTAGATTTTTTTCTTTTTTCTTTTTTTTGAGACAGAGTCTCACTCTGTTGCTCTGGGTAGAGAGCTGTGGCAGCATAGCTCACAGCAACTTCAAGCTCCTGGGTTCAGAGGCTCCTGACCCAGCCTTCAAAGTAGCTGGGACTACAGGTGCCCACCACGACACCCAGCTAATTTTTTTTTTTCCAATTTTTAGTAGAGACGGAGTCTCGATTTTGCTAAGGCTTGTCTCAAACTCCTGAGCTCAAGCAATCCACCTGCCTCAGCCTCGCAGAATGCTAGGATTATAGGTGCGAGACACTGTGTCTGGCCCTATCTTTCAGTAATTTTTTTGAAGAAAATCTTCAGTCCCAGGATTATTATATCACGGCATCTCAATATTTTTAGAATTTTAGTTAAATATTGTGGCTCATGAGATTTTCACACAATCTGAATTGGCTGTGTTCTGGTGAGATGTGTGGGGTTTGCGGCTGTCTGTGGTACCCTAATACATTATTGACATGCACAGTGTCACACACTCATCAAGTGTTTAGAAGCATCATATGCACCTGTATTGGATTTTTCTTCATTCTCATGGATCTAGCAGATGTTTGTGGAATGCCTATCCTGTGCCATGTTCTGATCAAGGCCTTGCGATTTCAGAGGTGATCAAGGTCAGAGTGGTACTAATTCTTAAAAAAGCTTATTGTTAAGTAGGGGAAACAAAGAAGCAAGCAGACAAAAAATCATAAAGAATATGAAATCATACATACTAGAATAATACGAGGGAATGGTTATTAGGGGGGTGAGGGCATTCAGGCTGAGATCCTGTCTGAGGAAGTGACGTTTGAGTGACACGTGAAAATTGGGAGAAGTTAACTGGGGGAGAAAAGCACAGAAAGGACAGGATTGATAGATATGATTATATATGTAATATTAAAGCATCTTAGATGTACATCTAAGCAACAAAACCCATGATGTTTTTTGTTTTTTTTTTCTTTTTTTTTTTTTTTTCAGTTTTTGTCTGGGGCTGGCTTTGAACCCACCATGTCCGTTATATGGGGCCGGCGCCCTACTCCTTTGAGCCATAGGCGCTGCCCCAACCCATGATGGTATTAAAAGCCAAACAAGAGACCTACACATTCACAATGCTTATAACACATTACAAAGCACTAAGAGCTAGAATACATAAAGAATTCCTGAAAGTCAATAACAAAGAGACAAACAGCTTAGAGCAAAGGCTGGTGTCCAGCCTTTCTTCTTCTGCGTCACACATTGGAAAATAAAGAGTTGTCATGGGTCACATATTAAATATACAAGCACTAACAAAAACTCATGAACCAAAAAATAGTCTATGCATAATTTTTGTAATATCCAACACCACAGATAAGCAGGACAGCTCTCAGATAATCCACATGCAGCCCATGGGCCACAGGTTGGACACCCCTGGCGGAAGTGCTCAAAGGAAGACAGCAAAATGGGTGATGAATGTGAAAAGATTCTGAATTTCACTAATAAAGTCAAGTGTACTGAAGTTCAGTTTCTAGTCAGTAAAATTTATCCTTTTTAGTGTACAACACTAAGAGTTTTGATAAATACATATAGCTGTGTGACATAGTCATGTAATCATCACAATCAAGATATAGAAATTTTGGGGCGGCACCTGTGGCTCAGTGGGTAGGGTGCTGGCCCCGTATACCGAGAGTGGCAGGTTCAAACCTGGCCCTGGCCAAACTGCAACAAAAAATAGCCAGGCGCTGTGACCAGCTCCTGTAATCCTAGCACTCTGGGAGGCCAAGGTGGGTAGACTGCTTGAGTTCAGGAGTTCGAGATCACCCTGACCAAGAGCGAGACCCTGTCTCTACTAAAAACAGAAAAGCTAAGGCAAGAGGATAGCTTGAGCCCAAGAGTTCCAAGTTGCTGTGAGGTATGATGATGTCCTGGTACTCTATCCAGGGCCATCGAGTGGGACTCTCTCTCTCTCTCTCTTTTTGTTTTGTTTTGAGACAGAGCCTCAAGCTGTCACTCTGAGTAGAGTGCTGTGGCATCACAGCTTGCACCAGCCTCCAACTCCTGGGCTTAAGCGATTCTTTTGCCTCAGCCTCCCAAGCAGCTGAGTCTACAGAGACCATCACAACGCCTGGCTATTTTTTTGGTTGTAGTTGTCATTGTTGTCTGTCAGGCCTGGGCTGGATTTGAACCTGATAGCGCTGGTGTATGTGGCTGGAGCCTTAGCCGCTTGAGCTATAAGCGCCGAACCGGAGACTGTCTCAAAAAAACAAACAAACAAACAAAAAAACAGAGAACAAAGAGAAACCCACTGATTTGTTTTCTGACTTTACAGTGTTAGTGCCTTTTCCAGATTGTCACATAAATGGAGTCGTACAGTGTTTAGTCTCTCAGATTTGGTTTTGTCACCTGACGTAATACATTTGAGATTCTTTCATGCTGTTGTATGTATCAGCAGTTTGGTAGTTTTTATTACTGAGCAGCATTCTGCTTTATGGATATACCACTGTTTATCCTCTAGCCCAAGGGCCTCATATTTTAAAATATGTCAGAAATAGGAAGTTTGACTCAAGTGCTGACAAGGCACTGGATCCTCAGCTCAGCAGGTGAGTGTGTGAAGTCACTTAGGAGACTAACTGAGCAGCGCAGCACCACGTGGTAGGATTGAAACACGTGTAGCCTCAGGCCTAGGTAAGTTTGAGAATTCACAGCTCTGGCTGTGCGTTACTGAAGGATATTAAAGATAGGTGCGAATGTTTACAAAATGGGTTGGAAGGATTTACGTTAAACTCCCTGTTATCATCTGGGAAGGAAAGGGGATGGGGATGGTGAAGAAGGTCAAATCCTACTTCAACTTTTTTTTAATGCTTTTTAATTTTTATTATATTTTATTTTATTTTTTGAGACAGAGTGTCACTTTCTGCTCCTTGGTAGAGTGCTGTAGTGTCATAGCTCATAGCAACCTCAAACTCTTGGACTGAAGTAATCCTCTTGCCTCGGCCTTCCTAGTACCTGGGACCACAGGCACCCACCACAACCCCTGGCTATATATATTTTTTTTTGTTGTTGTTGCAATTTTTGGCTGGGGCTGGGTTTGAATCTGCCACCTCCAGTATATGAGGCTGGTGCCCTACTCCTTGAGCCATAGGCGTCACCTGCAATGCATGGCTATTTTTAGAGATGAGGTCTTGTTCTTGCTCAGGATGGCCTTGAACTCCTGACCTCAGGCGATCCACCTGCCTTGGCCTCCTCGAGTGCTGGGATTACAGGTATGAGCCATTGCACCCGGCTTTAATGCTTTTTTAGAGGAAGAGTATAGGAACTTATACGTATCACTTACACATTTTTTTTTTGTTGTCTCCCTGGGTAGAGTGCTGTGGTGTCATAACTCACAGCAACCTCAATCTCTTGGGCTCAAGCGATCCTCTTGCCTCAGGCCTCCCAAGTAGCTGGGACTACAGACGTGCACCACCATGCCCAGGTGGTTTTTCTGTTTTTAGTAGAGATAGGGTCTCCCTTGGCTCAGGCTGGTTCCCAATACCTAAGCTCAAGCAATCCACCTTCCTCAGCCCCCTGGAGTGCTAGAATTACTGTTGGAGCTCCTGTCCCTGGCCAGCTTACACGTTCTGAAAATATACAGAAAGGAGCAAAAGACCAGTGGCACGTGTAACGAGATGTTCATGGTTATTAATTCTGGTTCTTTAAATTTCCTTCAAAACATTTTGGGGAAGGGCACACTAGGTAAAGCGAATAGCATGAGTGAAGGCCCTGAGGCAACAAAAGGCTTGGGGTGTTTGGAGTGGGGGGAGTGAAGTAGACATCACTGCCTGGCCACGGAGGGCCTGATGTGCTGTTCCCAGACTTTGGGAATAGGAAATGCTCTTCCTGCTGAGCGGGCCTGGTTTGATTGGCTTTTTGCTGGGTAGACAATGGACAAGTCATCAGTGGAAGCAGGAGACCCATTTGGAGGCAGCGAGCAGGGAGAGAGAGCTGGACTCGGCTTCTGGCAGGGGATGAGGAGGGAGAGAAAAGGCCAAAGTCAGCATTTGTTTTAGATTTAGAAAGGACTTCTGCTTGGAGAGCAAGGTTTGAGGGATTCCAAGTGGCTCTGAATAGGTAGCCGAGGACCCTTCAGTCTCGGCTGAGATCTTGGACTTTATACCTTGAAGGTGGTAGGGACTTATGGAAGGTTTTAAATTGGGGCAGGGATGAAATCAGAGTGGTGTGCCAAGAAGATCTGTGCCCCTGTGAAGTCGCCCACCTGGAGTCTCTGAAGAACATTCTCGTCAGTGTGGTGGAGAGAGGACGGGTTATTTTCTTATTGGGTGCTTAGCCTTTCCTGTTTTTCAAGAGAATATCCTCTGTGTGGAAAGTCCCCAGGAACTTACAGGAGAGTGGCTGTAGAACAGAGGCTCCTTCCCACATTTGCTCTGACTGGGTTTGCTCTGTGTTCCCAGGGCTGCCAAGGTAATGATTCTTCCAAATGGGACCAACAGCAGCCTTGAGATCACATGAGCCAGACTTCTCAGAGATTGTAAAGAGAGCTCACTTCAATTCAATACTGCTCTTCACAAAACGAATGATCGCATTTGGTCTGTGAAACTCCTGATCAGACTGGCTTATAGGCGGAGCACCCAGCCAGTGGGACCAGTGGCGTCCTTCTTCCCCCTCCCAGGGCCGCCTTCCTCTCCTAACCCCTGGGAGCAATTGGCCCTCCAGAAGTGTGTCCTATCAGAGTGCAGAAGGGGCCAGAGCCCGGCCTCAGGTGTGCTGGGCATGGGGGCTGACCTCTGGCCTTTACAAAGTTCCCCATGCCCTGAGCCTTCTTCTGTCTCCCCTCATGCCTGCAGAAGGCCGTATCTTTTCCCTATCATGACTCTGGAGATTCCATACATGCTTCCTCCATTAAGAAGACATTCTCTGCATACTTAAGGCTATTAAAAAGGAAAAGCAAAGGCTTTAAAAAAAAAAAAAATTGAGGGCTGCCTAAAGGACAGGGAATTGTTTTAGTGATTGTATAATGCCACATGAATGTTGTCCAGGCAGCCACCACTTGGCTCTGCTGACATGGTAAAGTTCCCACAGTTTCTCCCTGAGGGCTTCCTGCCACCCTTGACTGTGACTGTTCAACTATCCTGAGTGCATTGGTGCAGCAGTGAGAGCTGCCCGTGCTGGTCTCAGAGCCCCTTCTCAGGGGCACCTCCTCCTGAGCAGCCTGTGCCCTTGGCAGGAGCTTCCTGCTGTCTCCCTCCCCGCCCTCCTCCCTACTCCTAAGAGTGAGCTTTTCAAATGACAAACTGGATGCTGAAACTCAAACCACTTAAAAGCTTTTAATAGCTTCCCATGATTAGAGTATTAGCCGGAGCACCTGCTGTGGGAGAGGCTCTCTGGGAGCAGGTATTGAATCCTTTGTTGAAAGGCTGGTGTCCCTGGGAAAAGAACCCAGCCTCCTGTGCCCCTGAAGGTGGAATGCTCTCCTCCCGTAGGGCTTGGATTGGGTAGGAAATAAGGGTTGTTAGGTCAGAGGCAGCAGGTGGATTGGGGTTTGAATACTTCTGAAGGTTTGACATAATGTGATTACCTTAGAAGATTTGTGTCTGCACATTCTTTTTTAAGATTTGCATCTGACACAGGGAGAAAATCAGCCAGCCAGGGAAATGGGGCAGGATTCAGTCCCGGCCTGCAGTCCCTGTTCTAATGGGGTCACCTCCTTTGGGAAACATTTCCTCTTTCTCTCCCCAAATTGCTCCTGGGTGTGTCACTTCTTCTCCATCCCTGCCAAGCACCCTGATCATGAGTTGTCACGGCCGAAAACCCATTGTATGATGCTGTGGCAGTGGGTTCCTGCCAGGGTTTGCAAACTCACCTATTTAGGAGGATACACAGATGATGTGAATGCACCAGGTGAGCCGTGTCTGATTCACAAACCAGCGGGTCCCCTTTCCTCAGCTCTTTGATTACAAGTCTCCTACAATGATTGCAGCTCTGCAGAGCTTGAGGATCCCTCTAAGTCCAGTGCAGGGACACAAATGTATGATTTTGCACCTGGCCACAATACCAGAGCAAGCTAGTGGTCCTCCCAGAGGTGGACAGGGCCAGTGCTGGAGCTCAAGGAAGGGAGCAGCTGATGACAAAGAAAGGCTTCAGAGAGGAGGTGTGTTGTGTGGATCCTTCAGAGGCAGGATGGTGGAGGTGGAAGGGACGCTCCTGGGGTAGGTGAGCCTTAAGGTAGGGCTGACGGACAGAGCTGGTGTACTGGATGGTAGGAGGAGATGGGTTAGCCAATTACAGAAGGATTTTGAGTCCTCAGGTCTTATCTCTGCATGAGAAACACTAATTTCTGCCACTGGTGGAGGGTGAAGATTTGTAGTAATAATATGGTGATTGTTCACAGCAGCTGACATCCTCCGAGAGCCCACTCTGTGCAGGGCACAGTGCCAGGGGCTTCATTCTTGTTAGCCCCAGTTCCTGCTCAGTAACGCAGCAGTAGAAAGTAAAAGCCGTTTTCAAGCCCTTCTCTCAGACGGGACAAACTGAGGCTCATTGAGGTTAACTAACTTTACCAAGTTCACACAGTTAGTAAAAGGTAGAGCAGAGCCCAGGTCAGAGTGCAAAGACTGCGTTACCCAGGACATGGAAGAGTTTTTCCTTCGGTGAAATTTTTCTTTATTCCCACCTCTGCTTCCTTGTCCCACCCCTCTTTCAAAACAACAGGACACTTTGGACTTTGGTTACAGATTTTCTTATTGTAACCCCAGATCTCTGGTTATAAATTGTACAATCTCTGGATGGAGAGTGAGAGAAAAGAGAAAAATTAAAGTAATAGTTGTCTTAGGGGCTTCAAGTTAGGGATAAAAAGCTTGCAGATTTGCTTTTTTCTCAATATCATATATAAACTTTTTAAATGATCAACAGTGCTGGTAATAGATGGGGGAGGAAAGCAGCAGGCTGACCACAAGGTTCCAGTAGGGAGGAAACTTACAGGTCTCTGGCCCATGGTCCTGTCTTGCTTTGTGCCTCTGATTTGTAAAGCAAAAAGGGAGTGCAAACATTATTTGTCCCCTTGGTCACATTTGTAAATGGCTTTTCCTTGCCCAGGTCTACATTAAGTCACACGGGTGACAGTGCCCATGTCTGTTAAGGCTTCCTCTCCTTTCCCTGCCCCAAGTCTGCTTCTGTCTTCCTCAAATGCCACGACACACATCATCTGGCTTCAACCTCAGCCCTGCTGCTAAGTATCTGTGTGACCTTCAAATCCCTGTGCCTCAGTTTCTCATTTGTAAAGTGGGTCCTGTGGTCTAGGGTTGTGGAGAAAATTAAATGAGTAAATGTCTAGAAAGCCCTCATCTCAGTGCTGTTTTTTGATGAAGTCACTGAATGTACCTGCCTTGCCCAGTTTCACAACCTGCAGGGTCAGTCTGTGCTTTCCTGGGGGAAGGGGGTGGTTATAAATGACCTTGGTGTGACTCCACCATTCATTAGGTTCTCACAGTGGCAGAATCACCTTGATAAAATCTAATCAGAGTCACCCCTGCCCAGGACCATCCAGGACAAGCCCACAGCCACTGTGTGACAGGGACCTCTGCGGTACCCCTTGCGGGCCTCTGCTTCCACCACACTGCTTCTTTGCTGTGACCCCAACGCCGCTCTTCCCTTCTAGGGATGCTGTGGTGTGTGGTGTCACATGCTCTGTGGACCTCACGGTGCTCCTCCCTGTTTTGTTTCACTGCTTGGCACTCCCCGTGGTCTGTGATCCTGTTTAGTTATTCATCTAGCCTAAGATCCACCCCTAGTAGGAATTGAGCTCTCTGCCCAGTGCCCAGGCCCTAGTTCATCTGTGAAATAAGTCAAAGAAGGAAAATAATGCTTTGCATTTTGGTGTGTGCCCCCAAACCTGCGAGTCAGGGATCATCGTCTACATTGGACTCACGAAGAAACTGAGTTTGCGTGAACAACTTTGGGATGTGTCTGTTATTTTTTAGACCTTTTTTTGGGGGCCTGGAGCTCAGCACCCTGCCCTCCAGGGCCTCACAGCCTCTCCCGGGGAGTTTGGGGACGTGCCCTCTGCAGTGGCCAGTAGGAGCCCAGGAAAGAGGTGGGATCCTGGTGTGCAGCACACCTGCCCTCTGGCTCCTTCCATGGAAACGTGGAGCCTCCACACCCCCTGTAAATGGGAGGGCGGTGATGGAGACAGTGAGGGAACAAGGTGGCAGGTCTGTGAACCATGCAGACGGGAAAGTTTTCCTTCATCCAGGCAACTGGTTGAAAGTGGACCTGGGAGTAGAGAGGAAAGTGCCCTGTGGAGAAGGCCCACAGCCCCGTTGGACACTCCCTTTCTCTTTATTCTCAAGAAAAGAGTTTCAGGACATCTAGGAGCAGCTGAGCAGGGGAGGACCTCTAGACCAGCTCCCTACCTCTCTGGAACGAGGACGGTTTCTGTGTGGAGTCACATGAGGGTTCCTGTCTCCGTTTCCTCCAGTGTCGGAAGGGGCTGGATGGGGTCCAGTGTTAGTGAGCAGTTCCTGCTGCGCAGGGCAGTGTGCCGAGGGCTGTGCAGGTTTTGACTAATTTCAACTTCCTGGCAAACTCTTGACAAATGGGATCATTATCCCCATTTTACAGATGTGGGAATCGACACACAGACAGTTTAATTTTGTGTTAAAAATTGATTTTTAATTGTGGTAAGATTTACATAACATAAAGATTACCCGTTGTTAGGCGTACAATTCAGTGGCGGCAAGATCATTCACGTTGTGCAACCTTCACCACTAACTATCTCCAGAACATTTTTCATCATCTCAAACTGAAACTCTGAAACGCAAACACCAGCTTCCCATTCCCCCTCCTCTCATCCCTTGGTAAACCACTGTTCTACTCTCCCTGAGAATCTGATGACTCCAGGGACCTCGTAAGTGGGATCACGCAATACTTTGCTTTAGTGGCTAGCTTATTTCACTTAGAGTGATTACATCCATCCATGTGTCGCACTGCATTCCTTCTTCAGGCTGAAATTGTTTTACAGAATGTACATACCACATCTTGTGTATCCATTCGTTTATCCATGAGTATTTGGGTTGCTGCTGTGAACATGGGCACGTGACTATAGCTGGGTCACATGGTAGTTCTATGTTGAATTCTTTGGGGAATCACTGGACTGTGTTCCACAGTGGCCACACCCTTCCATATTCCCAGTGCACAAGGCATCAGGGTTCTCATTTCTCCACACATGTTCCTTTTTGGTGTTTTTGTTTTTTGTTTGTTTTAATAATAGCTATTCAAGTATGACGTGGTACCTCTTTGTGGTTTGATTTGCATTTTTCTGATAACTAGAACCTTGAGCATCTTTCCATGTGCATGTTGGCCACTTGTAAGCTTCTCTGGAGAAATGTAGGTGCTGTTGAGTTGTGGGAGTTCTTCATCTATTCTGGATGGTAATCCTTTCTCAGATGTATGTTTTGCAGATACTTTCTCCCTCATTCTGTGGTTTGTCTTTTCATTCTCTCCACAGTGGCCTTTGATGCACATTTTTAATGTCGATGAAGTCCCACTTGCCTGTTTTTTCTCTTCTTGCCTGTGCTTGTGGCATGATGCACAGACATCGTAAGAAACTCAGCCAAGGTCACCAACCAGCAGTGGCCGAGCACAGGTCTGGACCACGTGGCTGTCCTGTTCCTTGGGTCTTCGTCCATCCTCTCAACATCAGTGGGCAGGGTTTGCCCTGTGCTAGGGCTTAGCTCAGCTTTTTTACGTGTTACCTTGTCAATCCATCCAGCAGTTCCATCAGGTGAAGGCTGTTACCCCATTTTGCAACCATGGAGGGGAACCCCCAGCTCTTTTGCATTTGGCAAAGATACCTGGAGGACAGCGGCACAGGGTGCCCACCCTGGAAAGTACAACATGATTTGGAAAGTACAAATCATCTTCCAAAGGCCCACGACACAAATGGCTAGCAAGCAGAATTTTTAGTGTGACAGAATTGGTGAGTGAATTTTGTGTCACTCCAACCTTTAGTCCATTATGTACTAGCGGAGCCTATAAAAGAATAGATGTTGCCTGCAGGCCAGGCATGAGGCATAAGAGTAAACAGAACCTCTGACCCTTCCGCCCTGTGTGGGAAGCAGACTGTGACCCTGACAGTTGACTCCAGCTGCATCTTCTTTCTAGTTTTCTCTTGCTCCACCCCCCAGCCATCTCCCCTGCAAGTGACCAGTATCCTAAATTGTGGTTATGTCATTACTGAAGAAAACTCAAAAAACTCAAAAGTTTTCCCATATAATGGAGTGTCCCTAAATGCGCTGCTATTTCCTTTCCTTTCTTTGGAGCATTAAAGAAATTCCATATGGCACCCAGCTGACTTTGCCACTGCTGATGCCTGTTGGTGGGGTTTGTTTTTCACTGTAGTAACTACTCCATTGTGTGAATGGACTGCAGTTTTTTTTTGGTTTGTTTGTTTGTTTTTGTTTTTTTTAAACAGAGTCTCAAGCTGTCGCCCTCAGTAGACTGCTGTAGCATCACAGCTCATGGCAACCTCCAACTCTTAGGCTTAAGCAATTCTCTTGCCACAGTCTCCCAAGTCACTGGGATTACAGGTGCCTGCTACAACGCCTGGCTACTTTTTGGTTATAGTTGTCATTGTTGTTTGGCAGGCCCGGGCTGGATTCAAACCCGCCAGCTCCGGTGTATGTGGCCAGCACCCTAGCCGCTTGAGCTACAGGCGCTGAGCCACGGACTGCAGTTTATCTATTTTGCAAAGATGTGTGAGCTGTTTGAGGTTTTATACACACACACACACACACACACACACACACACACACACACGTGCGCGCAGTGCTGCTACGGGTATTTTGTGCACCTGGTTGCGTGTGCCGGGATTTCTGGGGTATATAATTAGGACCCAGTGCTGCTTTGGGATTTTCCTAGGACCATAGATTCTCAGATGTGGAAGAGATTTCCTTGGCCAAATAGTTCACCCTCATCAATAATTTCTAAGGAAATGTCCCTGGGTGGATGATGGTTAGGAGGGTGGTTCTTGGTACGGGAGGGCCGGATTTGCTATGCTGTTGCCTCAACTGTTTCTCGGTTCATTATGTGAAGAATTTAACTTCTCTCTGCCTCACTTTCTTCATCTGTGAATTGAGGATAAAAGTCTGGATTTTTTTGAGGATTAAATGAGATAGTGCATGCAAAGTGATTAACTCGGGGCCTGGAGATAATTACTGAATTAGTGGTGTTTCTTTTGGCTTTGTTCTTAGCATAAGGTCAAAGGATGGGAGTGGTGGGATTGGAACTCAGGTAACAGCCTGGGTCAAATTTACTTTTCCCTCAGTGTGGACCCAAGGCTCCAGGCAGGTGCACAGTCCAGCTGGATCTTGGCTTTCCGCCTGGAGATCTTGGCCTGCCCAGGTGGGATTCTCTCCCCACCCTCCATACTTCCCATCTTATGCCTGGAATGTAGGAATGTAGGGTGTCTCCTCCAGCCAACTTGTGTTTGCTTGCTTGTGAACCTAGATAGATACCCCCCTACCAGGATAAGCCTTTCAAAAACAGATAAACTGATTGTGGCTGAATAGAAGGGCCTTCCTAGAAGACCCTCCCAGCTCCCTGTCTCAGTGAAGAATAAATAGCTGCTTAATAATTCCTGGGCTGCTGCCCACCTGACATTCCACACTTGGGGCCCAAATTGTGAGGGGGGATGGGGGGAAGAGGGACCTAGTTCGTGAGCAAGGTTGAGTTATTCGTTTATTACATTAGGCCCAGAGCCTGGGCTTTTTACAGGCCAGGGCTCTGCTGGCATTTTGAGTCATTCAGATATTTGGTGAAAGAGACCCCTAAAAGCCCCAAAGAAGTGTCTGTGCTAGAAGGCAGCAGAGCACAGTGGATGGGCGCGGCCTTCTAGCTCCACAGCGTCCGTTTGTGTCCCTCTCCGCCACTCCAACGCTCTGCCATCTCAGCAAGTTTCTCACCTCCTCATCTGTAAAACTAACAAACAAGTAGTGCCTGCTAGATACCTAACTTCGCTGTGAGGGGTGAATGGGGCTCAGAGGCAGCGCTGAGGAGGTGCTCAGTTATTACCAGAAGTGCTGGCTATTATTCTGTAAGGACCTGCGAGCACTGGGACAATCACTCTGAGCTGAGTCCACAGCCCAGTTGGTGTTTAGTGCTCACTTATTAGAGTGAGCAAGAGTGTTTGGTGCTTTATAGTTTATAAAACCCATGTGTGCATGTTGCTTTAGTTTTTTGTTGTTGTTGTTTGTTTGTTTTTTTATATATGTGTTGCTTTAGTTTTTTTCTTTTTCTTCCCAGCTCTGCAGTCCAGGGATCTAGGCGTGAGCTGTCTTTCCAAAAGGAGGCCAATGGCCTCACTTCCCTTGGATCTTGCTTCCTCCATCTATAAACTCATATCAGAGCAGGCATAAGTGGCTCGGACTGTTCCCAGGCTCTGTTCTGAGCATTCTTCATTTATATTCAGTCTGAGAATTGAATCCTTACAAGTCTGAGTCGTCGATAGTAATTTCTCTAATAGATGGAGAAACTGAGGCAGAGAGATAAATAACTTCTTATGGTTAATGGCAAATGAATTGTAGGGCCAAGGCCAGGATTTGAGGCCAGGCAGTCTGACCTTAGGATCTCTGGGTCTTCACTGGCCTAGAGTGGTCTCTCCCTCCAGGTCTCCAGGTGGGCAATATGAACAGCCTGGGGCATTGGGGAAAAGTTTATTAGTAGCATCTGGGGGCTGCCCATCCTTGGGAGCTCAGAGCAGAGCCCTTGCAGAAGCCCTGTAAGATTATACATCCTGGAGTTCGTGGAGTATGTAGCCAGGACCCAGTGCTGCTTTTGTAGACTCTCAAGATTGGAAAGAGCTTCTTTGGCCAGGTAGTTTACCCATGTAGATAGTATCAGGAGAAATGCGGAAGTGGAATTAGAAGGTAGATGTCCCTTTGTCCTCCCACTGCAGATCCTATCAGGGTCCCATCTGGCAGCTCCAAGGATCATCCACATTCTTTCATCCCTCTGGAATGTCACTGGATTGAGCATGGCCCTAAGGGTGTGGCCAAGCATTTGGGGTTTGGAACTCTTAACCCTTCATAGAGATGTTGCTCCCCTGGGTTTTGCCCTGCCTCCAGTTGGGCCTGCTTGGGGAGGGGTCCACTGTTTTTAGAAGATAAGGCCAGGTTCATGACCAGAGTGGGCCAGCCCTCCCGCACAGCTGATCCTTGATAGAGAAGTGATGCCTCTGTGTGGGCTGGGGCTTTAATCAGCAAGAATGGATTAGCAGCAGGCTCATTCCATTTACTCTGTAGGTTACGGGGCCCAAGGCAAACACACACACCCTCCCAGCCAAGGAACTGATAGCTGCAAAGTGGCAGCCCCTTCACCCCAAACTGATAATATGTTTTTTTCATTGTTGTTGTAATAAATTATGCTTTTCAAGGATGAGAACGTTGTCCAGCTGTCAGTGATTTAAACTTCCAGGTGTTCCTCTGCCCAGGAAAGGAAAAGAGTGCATGATGGGTTTCCTGTGTATTTCTATTTGGATAGTCCTGAGCTAAATAGTGACCAACGGTGGGCTTCAGAGTTGTGCAGTGTACAACCTGCACAGCTATATGTGGCAGGCCTTCTAGATCTGAGTCAGAATGCCTGGGTTTAAATCCTAGCTCTACTAGTAATCAGCTGTGTGATATTGGTTAAGTTGTTCAAACTCTCAGAGTGTCAGTTGTCCTATGTGTAAAGTGAGTATTGTACCAACCTCATAGAGTCATAAGGATGAAATGAAATAACATATGTCAGGTGCGTAGAATAGTGTCTGGCCCATTTTAAGAGCCACTCTTGATTGTTGTTGTTGTTGTTGTTATTGTAGTGGTTACTGTTTTTTAGAACCTGAGGACATAAAGATAGGAAAACTCAGTCTGTCTGTAGGGAACCACAAAGGGAAAGAAGAAAATGATTAGTGCAGTGATTATTAGGAAGGTAAGACCATCCAAGGAAAATCAAGGAGCATTCCTGCTGAGTCAGGCTGAGTCTTGGAAGTGGAATTGCTTGTTGGGTGGGAAAGAGATGGGAAGGACATTGTGAATGGGTAGCACAGCACCTGCAGGGCACTGCAGAAGCCACTTTGCCTGAGTAAACTGCAGTGTGGCAAGTGGGAGAGGAACCCAAGGTCAAAGAGGCAGGCAGCTGGGTATAGATTTTGTCCTATAGTCCACGCACAGCCGAGGAAGGAGTTTGAGTCAGGGAGTGACGTGACTGACAGATCATTCTGACTGCTTTGAGGCAATTGTATTGGAAGGTGGACAAGGAGCCTTTGGCAAGAAGACCAAGAGAGGGAGGAATTTCCAAAGCTCATGTAATGTGGTTCTTTTAAGTTTTTTCTGCTAAAGTTTAAAAGTCTTTATATTCATAGTGGCATATATACTATGAACCCATGCCTATAATCACCTGTAATCAGTTTATCTGCATAAGAAAGATGCTTGGAATGGTGTGTGCACCTAAAGGTGGCTTCTGCTCAGTGGGGAGTTGGGTTCTTGTGCAGGTCGCTGGATGCCTTTGGCGGCAGCTGGCAGCCCATGGCGGACTGGGTACCACAAGGAGAGAGCAATAGGAGCTTAGAGTAGGAAGCTCTTGCTTTTAGTAGGTTTAAATTCTGAGTCTCATGTCCTTTTTAACAAATTATGGTTATAGCAGAGATAACATATGCATGGATTTCTATTGCTTGAGCAAAGCTTAAAGTCTCCTGCCCCCTTCCTGTCTTCCCTAGTCCCAGCTGGAGTGAACCAGGGGTCAGTCAGTATCTCTAAGTAATAGGCTCAACGTTGCTGTCTCTTAACGGATTTAGACCTCTATTCCTGGGCCCTCCACAGTGTCCTGTGACTAGTGCTTTGTGAAGCAGAGCAATCCTCATGCCTGCCCTGCAGCTCTGGCCTCTGATGTTCTGGCATCTATATTTTCCTGTTGGCAAGATGGCTAACATTTACGTTCTCTCCCGAATCTATAGTTAAGACTTCTGTGCTTTATCTGCAAGATTAGTTCTAAATGTTAGAAAATTGGTGAACATCGTTTACATCATCAAATCTCAAAATGGCCTTCCCTGCACATGCCACAGTCAACTCTGGTCACACGCCCTTGTGTCTAGCTCTCTGTTTTCCGTGGGTATTCTAGTCGCCCCACCTCCCTTGAACTATCTGGCATCGTCCTAACAGCAGTTGTTTTTTGACCTTTTTATTCCTTTTTCTGCAAAATGGGAATAATAGCGTTCGTCTCTAATTCCTAAGGTAATTGTCAAGTTTGAACACTTGATAATGCCTGTTCCTCAGGTCACTCCCTGGGAGACCCTCTGGCCTTGTGTTCCTCCATGTCCCGGAGGCTGTGGACCTGCCCCAGTGTGGGCAGTTCCTGGGGACCTGCCTTCTGTGTGTTTCCCTGCTCTGCTGGGCTGGAGTCCCCTCTTAACTGGATCCCCATCTATCTCTTTCTGACATCACTCCCTGATTTTGCTTGATCATGTGACTCCTTGGTATAATCTGAAAAGGAAGACAAGACTAAATAAATTCTCACATTCATCTCTAATTCTACCTGTTGCTAATTTTCTTCAGCATCATGGGTCATCTCATCTTTCAAATTATGCTTATATTGATGAGAAGAATTTTCAGTGTAGAAAATATGGGAAATGTTAAGAGTACAAAAAAATGCATGTTTCCTGAATTTCCTTTCTTTGTTCCCATATTTCTTTTAAATTTGAAATGTTGTAATGTTGACAATTTTATTGGATTTTTCTCTTAATGTGGTGTAATCATTTCCACCTGGTGTAAAGAGCAGGCTTTTAAATGTCATTTGTAATGCGACATAATGTTATAAGATCCTATTGCAATGATAGTTTGTTCTTTTCCCAATTTTACCTGTAGTATTGGGTATTCAGACCATTTCCTGTATTATTCCCTGGTAACTAGTGCTGAGTGAGTGTTGTGTGTGCATAAACCTAGTTCCATTTTTCACATTTCTTTAGGATAGATTTCTGGAAGTGGAATTACCAAGACGAAGTTTCTAGAGGCGTGGTTCAATCATTTTCCCATCTGGTTGTGCCAAGTTACTGTCGAAATTGTGCCAAACATTCTCCCTCCAGGGGACATGCTTTCTTGTGAAGTTGGGTTTCTGAGGCTTGGGAGACGTGGGTCCTGCTGCAGTGAAGGGGATAACACTCAGTGTTGGTCACTGTTTCTCACTGTGATTTGGCGTTTGATTCTCATACTGCACTTTGCTACTTGGATGATGGGAGCAGCTTCATAGGGCCACAGTGAAAGACTGTGGCCTGGCTGGGCATGGTGGCTCACACCTATAATCCCAGCACTTTGTGAGGCCGAGCCAGGAGTATTGGCTTGAGACCAGGAGTTTGAGATCAGCCTGGACAACATAGTGAGACCCTGTCTCCAAAAAACCCCCTGAATAACATGTTCCTGTAGTCCTAGATACTCTGGGAAACTGAGATGGGAAGACTGCTTGCACCTGGGAATTGGAGGTTTCAATGAACTAGGATCATGCCACTGTACTCCAGCTTGGGTAACTGAGGGAAACCTTGTTTCAAAAAATAAAAAAAAGAAGAAGAAGGCATTTATGTCCTGAGGTTTATTGTGGCAAAGTGGAAAGCATTCTGGCCAAAGCCCAAGGACCAATCACTGAGGGTGTTAGTCTGACCATAGAGAACTTTGCAAAGTCATTGAGCTTCTGTTAGCCTTGTTTCTCATCAGCAAAAGAGGAGATAACAACTCTCCTGTGGGGTTCTCAGGGGCTGAAATAAGATAAGAGAACACTGGCTGCTTAAGTGGAGCCTGGCCACATTCCACTTTTAGGGTGCTTTAGTGCAGGGGTGTCCAACCTTTTTTCCTTCTTTTCCTCAACATTGGAAGAATAAGAGTTTTTTTGACCCACATAAAATCATTAAATACACAAACACAAAGGGAAGCTGATTAGCACACATACAGAAAAGGCCCTTGCATACTTTCCATAACTGATACCATAGATGAGCAAAAAATGTCCTCACTAAGTCAGCATGTGGCCTGTGGCCACAGGTTGGACACCATACTTTAATGGAGACCAAAAGCATGAGCCTTGAATGCAAAATCAAAGGGCTTAGATTCTGCCTGTGACCTGTTTGGGTAGCTGTGTCTTCCTTGTCACTCAGCCTTGCTGGGGATAATTATCTATGTCGTAGGGAGCACAGCTTCCTCCCTGCTGTGTAGATGTCCCCCCCCAAATGAAGAGCATAACAAATTTGTGTCCTAGTTTCCTGCCAGTTCTCAGCTATGTGAATTTGCCTCTTAGACCTTAATTCTGTTTTTCATAAAACGGGAATAATAATAACAGTCCTCAATGCCTACACGGATTGTGAAGGCTGAACAAGGTGTGCCTGTAAATTGCTTGGCCCTGTGCCTGGTCCCGTTCTCAGCAAAGGTTAGTTATCACTAGTGGACCCCAACAGACCTGATGATTCTCCAGTGTCAATTGAATCACCAGTCTGCATTTCAGCCTCTGAAGCTGGTTGCTTATGGTTGGGTAGTTTCATAGTTTGAAATCTTCAAGGGACCCATCCAAGCTGATGTATGACAAAAGAAGGTTCTAGATAGTGTCTATTCTGGAATTTCTTAACTGTTCCCATTTGTGTGTAAAGGAGAATAACACACACACACACACACACACACACACACACACACACACACGTGTTTGCAAAGACTCAATCTGCAGGGTGCACAAAGAAAATGGTAATTGTGCCCATTGCTCAGTTCCTCCCCTTCCCTGCCCCGGGGGGCCTTCTGGGGCAGGAGGGAGCTAAACCTTCACTGTGTGACTCTTTTCATCCTGTTAGGAAATTTTACCTTGTGCGCCTTTTAGTTCTCTAATTAATAAGAAACAGGTTCTGAAAAATCCACCAGGTAAAAAAAGGTCTTTGACTACCGTCCTGCTTCCTAACGTGACGCTGGAAGCCCTGGGAGTATTCAGACCCTTCTCAGGTGCTTTTATAGCTGTCCATCTGAACCCACGTCCCTGGAACCCCATCCCCGGGGCTTTCTCACACTCACAAGGAACGTCTCCTGCCCCTTTTCTGGACCCCCTAGGCACCTCCAGAATCTGCCAGCCAGGCAGCCCTCTAGGGTAGTCTGACTGGGCAGCCCCGAGGCAGGAGGCCTCAGCCTCTTCCTCATCGGTGCCTCCCCAGAGCAGGCGCCTCCCAACGCAGAAGGGAGAGTCTGTGCAGATTGTTCCCTATCCTCCTTTGAACCAAGGCCTGTTCCAAGAACTTCAGGACCGCTCTGCTTGCATGTCAGGGTTGAGCTGCTCCCCCGGGCTCCATGCAGGGGAGTTGGCAGCTCCCTGGAAAAATTTCTTTTCCCCTTTCTTTTTGGCATGGAGGGTGGATTCCCTGGGCTGCCCTGGACCATGAGGCTTGGGGGTCATTCGAGTTGAATTCCGCTGGAGGTTCTTGCTCAGTGATTTCTGCTGTGGCAGGGACAGAAAGCCTGAAACCCTGTTTCCTACCCACTTGAAAGCCTTTGATCTTCATCCTGGCCCGAAGGCCCCCCTCCGAGTCCTTCATTTCCCCTAGCACCGTTGTCACATCTGGTGATCCAGGCAGTTAGGGCCAAATTACCGCTTTTTAGAGTTATCTAGTTTAATGGTGAGTTATTTTTTTTCTACCCAGTGACCAATTCAGGAAATAAGATAGCGTTTTTGAACCCACTTTTCGTTTCTCCATTCAAAATGAAAATAACCATGTTGATCTCTTGGTGAGGGTGGGTGGGTGGAGGGCATTTATATTTTTACTGCCGGGACAATCCATTTGCTGGACAGAAGATGATTGTGCTTTCTGATGGGTCACACCTGGGCAATTTCAGCCAACTGAGGAGGCTCGCCCCTCTTTTCCATCTCAAAGTAGATCTCACGCCAAGGACTCCTTACTGTTTATCTACTTCCTCACTGTGCAGATGAGGGCAACTGGGGCCCAGAGTGGATATGCCATTTCTGAGTAGGTAAGACTTATCTGATGATAACAATGACAATGGTAATAGTAATTATAATGATTAGAAAAAGCAGCCGCAGCGACCGAGTGTGAGACTTTTATTTTTGTCCAGGATGGCTTCTCCTCCTCTCTTCTTTGTGGCAGCCCAAGCCTGTTGGTGTTTGCATTTCTCCTTAGCTGGAGACATATTCTGAAATTTAAATGAAAAAGCAAACAAGCCTTAGTTTCCATTGATGCTTTAGAAAACTTTCATGAAACCTCTTCATGGCGGTTTTGGGAGCCAAGATAGGCCAAGTTGCCCTTTACACATGGGGAAAGGGGGACATTAAGGACCCCTTAATGGAGAGGGAACGACTGAGTTCAATCTTGAAGCTCTGTGAACGAGCGGAAGGGTGAGGCATGTCCTCCAGACTCGCCCCCTTTATGGACGTGCTTGTGGGCAGTTTGTCTTCGCTTGAAATGGAAAGCTGACAAGATGGACAGTTCTTTTTCCGTTAGAAATAATTACATGCTAGATGCCGTTCCACGTTCTGTGCCTCAACCAGTTAAAGATTTTTTGATATTTTGCCCAGAATTCCTATTTGGAAGGTAAGCTTGTTCATCTCTGAGCCAAGTATAATAATAATGATTCAGGTCAGGGACTTACAAAGGACTCTGTGATGAGCAGGAGAATCATTCTTGCACGCTGCATATAATAAAACCATGTGTATGTATAAATATGTGAGATGGGGTGGTCTCAGCAACAAAATCATTCATTACAGCTGTTGCCTTTAAGTTTGCTCTTAATGGTGTTGGTAGCCAGAGCGTCCCAGAAATCCTGACAAGAGCTGCCAGAGGCCTTTTAAGCAAGTAAGGCTTTCAGGTGTCGCTTCTCAGGCCTGAAACTTTTTTTTTTTTGGTCCCTTTTTATATCTTTTCTATAAAAAGAGAGTGTAAAGAATTCACTTTCTGGAGCTGAAGGTCTAGATTTCAGCTCTTGCCACTTGTTAACGGTGTGAACTCAAGCAGTGGACCTCTGCCCTCTGACAGTTTCTCTAAAATGTGATCAAGCATTCCACCTTTGCAGGGTTGGCACGTGGAATGGAGATAATGTTTATAAGATGCTTTCTTGGTTTTCTAGGACTGCCATTATAAATGACCACAAGCTAGGTGGCTTCAACAAAAGACATTTATTCTCAGCTCTGGGGGCTGGCAGTCCCGAATCAGGGTGTCCAGAGGGCGGAGCTCCATCCCAGGGCTGTCCTATGGAGAGTCTTTCTTGTCTTTCCTTGCTTCTGGTGGATGTTTGTGATCCTTGGCTTGTAGCTGCATCATTACAGTTTTGCCTTCCATCCTCACATGGCCTTTTCTCTGTGGTGTGTGTCTCTGTCTCCTCTCCTTTTTTTTTTTCAGACAAGGTCTCACTCTGTCTCCTGTACCAGGGTCCAGTGGTGTTATCATAGTTCATGCCAACCTCAAACTCCTGGGCCCCGAGCAACCCTCAGCCACTCAAGTACTAGGACTATAGATGCACACTACTGTGCCTGCTAATTTTTATATTTTTTGTTGACTGGGGGTCTCACTATATTCCTCAGGCTGGTCTTGAACTCCTGGTCTCAAGAAATCCTCCCACCTTGACCTCCCAAAGTGCTAGGACAGCAGGCGTGGGCCAATATGCCCAGTCCCCTCTGCTCTTCTGGTAAGGACACCAGTTCTTAGATTTAGGGTCCACCCTGATCTAGCACAACCTCATCGTTACTTAACTAATTACATCTACCAAGACTATTTCCAAATAAGGTCCTAATCTGAGGTTCTGATTATGATACACACCTATTATGATATTGATAGACATGCATTTTGGGGAGACATTATTTAGCCTAGTATAGTTGTCTCTCATTTTATTCCCGACAACATCCTTGCAGATGACAGCGTCTTGTATTGTTATAATTAACCAGGACTGCGGATAGACATTTCTCAGAGAAGATGGGAGCAGCCTGGTTATTTCAGGAGCAGAAGGAGGGCCAGATGGTGGAAAAAGCGGGAGGGGTGTGGGTGGGGGTGGATGGAGTGGGACAGGGAAGGGAGCCTGCAGTGTGCTCCGCAGTGGGTGGGAGTGGTGTTGGGGGGAGCTATAGTGTTTTCTTACAGGGCAGAGTGTTGTGGCCTGGTCAGGGTAGGAGTGGAGAGAAGAAAGTGGATTTCATGTTTATTTGTGTAGTAGTGGATTGAATGTGGATGGTGAAGAGAGGGGAATCAAGTTTTTGGCTTCAGTGACTGTGTCTTGAATGGAGATGGGGAGGTGGGGAGGAGGAGGCACAGATCCTGGGAGTGGAGAGCTCTGCACAGACACTTTAAAGATGGATCCTGGGAGTGGAGAGCTCTGCTCAGATGGGTTAAAGTCATGGTTGCCTCTTAGTGTCCACTGGGAGATGTCATACAGGCACTTGGGGACCATTGTGGTAGGACGATGATGGGGTTTAAATTCATGGGACAGGAGCATAGATAGAAAAGCGGATGCAGGACTGGGTGCCTGGCTGTGCCTGTTCCTGGAAGAGTTGGATGTGGGGGAGCTGGGAGAGGCAACTGAAGGAGACACGAGTGAGGTGGGAAAGCCAGGAGCTTGTGGGATGACGGGAGCCTAGAGAAGAGGGTCCTTCTTAAGGAAGCAGGAGGGTCATTGTTGGCAGTCTTGCTAAGAGTTCAGGCAGGAGGAGGACGTGCACAGAGTGACTGTTGCATTGGGCAACAGGGTGGTTGTTGGTGAACTTGGCAGAGTGTCTCATAGGAGCAGGGAGGTGAAAGCCGTACGGCTGAGTGTTATTCCTTCTTCACTGCCTTTCGCTCTTTGCTCAGGCAAGCAATGTCCTAAGTAGGTTCACCAAAGCGTAGTGTAGCATTCACATTCACTTTAGCCATTTGTGCCTTTGATTCTCAAAAGCCAGTCTTTGCAGAATCAGCAGGAAAAGGATTATTTCCATGTTACAGATGAAGAAGCTACAGATTTAAAAGGTCGAGTGATTTTCTCAGGCTGCTTCTTGAAAGTAAGAATGAGGTGTCAGGGACTCCCTGTCTTTCTGTGTATCCCGGTGTTGTGGTCTTTGCTGTATTTTTAAGGTTTGCCTACCCACATTATGAGCACAGTGAGGGCAGGACCTGAGTGACATCTCTGTATCCCCAGGACAGACGGAGCAAAGGCCTGCCACACTTGTTACTTTCTCCCCCGTGCCAATAACTGATCATGACTTCTTTTCCTTTGAGCCTGCATTCAGCTCAGAATTCTCTAGGCAGAGTTTGCAATACCCAGCCAGCCAGCTAGCACACGAGGCATTACCTAGAGACATTCTTCAGTTACTGCTTAATGAAGTCCCTGGTACGTGGGAGGGGCTGTGAATGATTTCATGAATGAAAACTCTCTGCAATGCTGGGATTGAGTTCTCTGTCACTAGAGATAATCAAGTAGAGATTGGATTCGTAAACAATTGGGTAAAGTGAATAGAATTCACATGTTGAATAGACTAAGATTGTTTTGACATGAATGGAGTTACTTAATGAACAATAGTGTCTGTTAACATTCTAGAACAAGGAAAGAAAACCCTATTGAGTGGAATCTGGCCCTCTCCTCCCATATGCATAGGAGCAGGTGATGGGCAATGCCCTTATGGTTCCTTGTTTGTTCCTTTGGCTGCTGTGGGCTCTGGTCCCTGCTCTTCTGAATTGCTTAGAAGATGGGCATTACCTAGGCTGAGAGGAATGAGGAGAAAGTGGAATGCTCTTGGGTCTGTGAGGGCAAGTTTGACCCCGAGGTCACGAAGTGAATTGCTTTTTTATGGCGTCTGCACATGAAGTCTTGGCTCTGTTACCTGCTGGTTGCAGATAATTCCGTGGGTGCTATTGAGCCAGAGGGAACAAATGAGATAGTATACCAGTATTGCTGGGTGATTCAGTTAGATTCCATAGGTAGGCTTTGGTCAACAAGAAGGCATTCCATAATTCTTTTCACCTTCAGACAGCCCTGCCTGAGGGACTCTGAGGGTTTGCCTGCATTCCTCTCCTGGACCTGGAATGCAGCTGCAATGACAGCGACTGCAGGGACGCTGAAGCCAGTGTTTCCGCCTGCTGTCTGTTGCAGTCTCAATGTCGTCTTCCTTCTGCGTGCATGCTCAGTCCCCTCCCACCTTCTCCAGCCTGGCCAGGCTGGCCTCAGCCGTGGTAAGTGGATGTCAATCCCACCAACAAATTCATTTCTTGAAGCCATTTTGTGGGTGTCAGTATCTTGGCTGGGTTTTGGCTGCACCTGGCCCTGGAGGGATCTGAAGCTGCATGCTGGTTAACATTATCAGTCATCAGGTCCAGTGATGCTGATATTTTAGGGAATCAGAGTCCCCTGGAGGGCTTGTTGAAACCCAGATGGCTGCCCCGGCAAACCAGAGGTTTAGGGTGAAGTCTGAGAATTGGATCTAAGGAGCTCACTGGTGACACTGAAGTTGAGGACTTTGTATTTCATTTAGAGCATAGTCTTCTCTCCAAAGTCCCCTCCTCCCTCTCTGCCTCCACTGCTCCCACTTCAGTGCAGAGATGGCTGCCTGCATTCCTCTCCTGGACCTGGAATGTGGTTATAGTGACAGTGGCTACAGGGATAATGAAGGATTGCAACCATCTTCCCTTACCGTCCCTGCCCATCGGCAGGACCTGCCTGCCTTGTTTCTGTGCTTCTGATGTAACCTCCTTACAATCTCTTCTACACTTATTAGTTATCAGAGTCCATTAAATCTCCTTAAACCCTCCCCAGGCTTCCCCTTGCAAAGCTCGGCTCCTTTGAGACCCTGACAGCTTGGCCCAGCCTATGTCCTAGCCTCATCTGGTCACTTCCCCCTTGTGGCTAAGCCTCCTGGTCTGTAGTTAGTTCCCTGATAACCTCCTCTATGTGCCACAGGACCTTTGCACTTGCTGTCTACCCTTGCTCTTTGAAAGGTTGGTTCTTTCTCATCTCAACATCAGTAGCACCTCCTCAGACCACCCTATCTAATGAGCTCACTTCCCAACCTCTGTCACAGAGGCTCTTCATTTCCATTGTGGCACCACGGTCTTTGTTTTGAAGAAAGTTAATTTATATTGCTTCTTGGTTTCTTTCTTTCTTTCTTTCTTTTTCTTCTTCTTCTTCTTTTTTTTTTTTTTTTTTTTGCTTTGTTTGTTTGTTTTTGAGACAGAGTCTCACTTTTTTGCCCTGGTGTTGAGTGCCATTAGCATCACCATAGCTCACAGCAAAACTCTCAAAGCAGTCATCCTCCCGCAGCTTGCCAAGTAAAGGACTACATGCTTGGCTAGTTTTTCTAATTTTAGTAGAGATGGGTCTCATTCTTACTCACACTGGTCTTAACTCCTGGCTTAGCCTTCCAGAGTGTTAGGATTACAGGTGTGAGTTTTTGGTGCAACTCCTCCACTAGGGGTAGAAGGTAATTATTGGTTTATTATTACCTCATTGCTAATAAAAAGATAGTAAGAACTTAATGAGTGCTTTGCAGTGTGTTACAGGCAGTGCTTTGTGTGCAGGAAATCATTTAATTCACATAGTCGTCTGCATTTTACATAGGAGGAGACTTAGGCTCATAGAGATATGAAAATTGTCCCACAGACAGTGACCAAGGAAGCCTGGATTCAGACTTGGGCACATGGCTTCATAGTCACTCCTGCAGCCCCTGCGCCTCCCTGAGGGAGGCTGGTCCCCTGCCAGGTGGTGCAGTGAAGTCCTCTGGGTGATTAGGCGGTGGATGTGGCTGGGTTCTGTTTGTACTTGGCCTTCACGGGTCTCTTCCACACTGGAGAATATGGACTGAAGCTCATGGACCACAAGTGAGGCTCCCCGGAGATGAGTTATTTCTCTGGCAAATATCAGAGCTCTTTGGAGATGGCAATCAAACCCTAAAGCTTCTCCAGCCCTAATTGTCACTGGGTGCCTGCAGAGCAGCCATGGCTGGGCTGGCTGTGGAGGTGGATGCCTGGGTCTCTGAATGGGGACATCAAATGCCAGAGGAAAGGCCAGAATCCTGCCTTCCAACCAGCTCAGATCTTGCCAGCCAAGGACTGCAGGCTTCAAGCAACACCTTTCAACTTCTAAAGGGAAAAAAAAGGTTGGCATAGGCCTCAGCTGCTGCCACTGACATTTCATCATTAAGTGTATATATTTAAGTGTGTGTGTATTTATATATATATATTTTTTTGTTTGTTTGTTTTTGTTTTTTGAGACTGAGTCTCACTTTGTTGCACTTGGTAGAGTACCATGGCATCACAGCTCACAGCAACCTCAAACTCTTGGGCTTAATGAATTCACTTGCCTCAGCTTCCCAAGTAGCTGGGACTACAAGTGCCCACCACAACGCCTGGCTATTTTTAGAGATGGAGTCTTGCTTTTGCTCAGGCTGGTCTCAAACTCATGAGCTCAGGCAATCCACACGCCTCAGCCTCCCAAGTGCTGGGATTACAGGTATGAGCCACTAAGCTCGGCCTTGTATATATATATTTTTTGAATACTGGAAATTAAGGGGAAGTTTAGAACCTTCATAGGTGGCTTCATAAACTGTTGCTCTTGGAAAGTGTACCTCTGAAAAATTTCTTTAATTTATTACTTTTAAAAGGCTGGGAATAACTTTAAGGTATATTTTTCTCATATAATTTCCTGGGTTTTCCATGTCAATTATTCTGTTCAATTTTTTTTTTTGTTTGTTTTGTTTTGAGACGGTGTCTCCCTGGGGAGAGTGCCGTGGCATCACAGCTCACAGCAACCTCACACTCTTGGGCTTAAGTGATTCTCTTGCCTCACCCTCCCAAGTAGCTGGGACTACAGGCGCCCACCTCTCCGCCTGGCTATTTTTCTTTTTGTTGTTGTAGTTGTCATTGTTGTTTTAGCTTGCCGGGGCTGGGTTTGAACCCACCAACCTCAGCGTATGTGGCCAGCGCCCTACCCCCTGAGCTATGGGTGCTGCCTGTTCAATTTATTTATACTGGGCAACTCACGCTGGTGGAGCCCCTCCTGTGTACTAGGCAAATGCTTGCCCCTTTCCCTTTTGTTAATCCACTGCAGAGTGACCCAGTGTAGCAGGGAGGATGAAGATGTTTCACAGATGAGGAAACGGGCCTGGGGAAGGCCTGCCCCAGCTCGCTGCCAGGATCTGAACTCACTCTGTTTCCGTGTTCGTAACCTTTGCACTGCCGGTGTGATTGGCCCACCTACTGCTCCCTGGACTTCCTTTTCACTGGGGTTGTGAATGCCAGATGTAGTTCTAAAGGGGGTGTGGCTGTTTATAAATTTAGAAATAAATGTGTATATGTCAGTATTTAATTATATATCCCGTTACAATTTGTATTGGGGGCTGGTTGGTAGTACTTTCCAAAGCAGTTGTCTTGGCAGCCTGTGGACAGACACTGGCCATGTGACCAGTGCTCAGGAAGGTTGGGGACACGCAGTATGCAGGTTTGTCATTCCAACGACTGTTGAGGAATTAAAGTTAATGACTCAGCTAAAACCATTTGGGATTAAAATCAAGATCCGACTCTGATAACAGCAGTGGTCATAATAGCGTCTATGGATTCTTTACCACGAGCCCCGTCGCTATACTAAGTGCTGCTTGCCAGTGAATTAGCTCATTCCATCCTTGTAACAACTTGTATTTGATCAACAAGGGACTGTCTATATGATGGTGGTCCTATATACATTTTCGTGATACCTTTCTTGTGCTTGGATATGTTTAGACACCTAAGTCCCCACCATCATATTACAGGTGCCCAGAGTATTCAGTCCAGTGACACATCGCACAGGTGTGGTGTCTTGGCACGAGGGGCTCTTCTGTCCAGTCAGGGCGTGCAGTAGGCCGCACCATCCAGGTTTGTGTGTGTGCACTCTAGGGTGTGCAGACAGGGACAAAATCACCTAGTAATGCATTTCCCAGGATGTGTCCACGTTGTGTTCAGACCTGTTACTGTACTGTTATCATCATCCCACTTTGCAAGTGAAGAACCTGTGGCACTGAGAGTGACTAGCTTGGTGCAAGGTCACCCAGACAGTAAAAAGCAGAGGTGAAATTTGGACACAGGTGATGGGGCAAGCAGGGGGCATGGGAAACACTCAGCTCAGGGCAGTGGATCAGTTGGGGATCAGGGCTGAGTTGAGGAGGGTTTAGGAAGGGACCTTGGGCAGAGGGGTGGAAGGTCAGGACACCAGCCTGGGTCATGTGGGGATGGGCGTCCTAGCTCTTGCTACATGGAGGGAACCCAGTAACACCCAGCTGAACTCTTCCTCCTTGCTCCCTCTGATCTCCTGTGGGTGCATCCTGTTGGCTGAATGCAGCTGACGGGGGCTGCATTGGGGGCTGGTCAGCAGGGCCATGGTTGTCTGCTTCCTGCACACGGAGCTGACCGTGGACTGGAGTTGAAAGGGCAACTGGGGAAGAGGAGTGTGCAGGTGAAGGCAGAGGTGAGGTCAGAGAGGACAGGGTCCATGCCACTCCAGGCCTTTGGTTTTATTTGGAGGGAACAGGAGGGCAGGGGACAGTTTAGGTAGGTTGTTTATCACAGGCACTGCCATCAGAGACAGTCGCTCTCTGGGTGGGTGTGAGCAGAGACCCTTTTATCCCTCTCTCCTAGGTAGAGTCCCCTAAAGGTACAGGGAGCCCAGATCTGACAAGGGGAGGAAGGGCCCTTCCCCCAGCTGCTCTGGAGGAGATGCCTGCCTGGGCTGGTGTACGTGCCACGTGCCTGCCAGCGCATAAACGACAGGAAAGAGACAGGAGCAGTGTGTCTCAGAAGAGGATATTCTGGAACACTTGATAATCAAAGCCCATTGTAAAGTCATGTTTTGAGTTACAGCATTTAAATCTTTGTTCCAGTGGAAAACTCTCACAGGCCGTCCCCAGTGAGCCTCGAATCCTGTTTGGATCTCCAAAGGTCTTAAAATAGTATGAGATGCTGAGAGATGGCTCCACTGGGGCAGGCACTGTGCTGGCCATGCCGGCCACACCTTGGTGGGACAGGTCCCAGGCCTCGGGGACTATGCCACTCTCACGGCTGGCCCTGCCCAGGCACGAGGCTCCGCCTGCCCAGCCAGGGAATGAAAAGGTGGCTTCTCAGGCCAAACTGCAGCCAACCCTCTTGGTGAGCTGGTTCTCCTAAGATGCCTGGGAGCGGAGGAGGCATACTGGAGCGCACCAGCGAGTGAGAAGGGAGGCAGGGGCTCAGACAGCCTCTGCTGCTGGGACCAAACACCTATGTATCTGGAAACCCCGTGGAGGCAGCAACCCTCTTTTTCACTTACGTGTCCCGAAGGTTTGGGGCACAGTGCTTGCTGTCTTTGGGACTTAGTCCGTATCCCTGTAAAATGGGGATAATACACATCAAAGGGCTGTTGGGAGCAAGGTGAGAAGGGCTTGGCATGCGCCTCGCACATACTTCTGCTCAGTAGGTTCCCTTCGTTCAGGGTTAGATCCTCACCCACCTGTCATGGCCAGAGGAAGGGGAGGCGGATACTTCTTGCCCCATTTGTTAGGAGGGCAGATTAGATGGCAAGAGCTGGGATCTGTGCTGAATCCAAATCTTCCCCCCGGACCGTGTGTACTTCTCACCGCAACAGTTTTATACCCCACCATCTGACCCAGGCGAGGAACCCCTGTATTGTTATTTGTGAAAGCATGTTAATTTAATGCATTTCAACGTTGTTATTTTTCAGATTATCTTATTACTTTTTTTTTGAGACAGAGTCTCAGTTTGTTGCCCTGTGGCGTCACAGCCCATAGCAACCTCAAATTCTTGGGCTCAAGAGATCCTTTTGCCTCAGCTCTCCTTTTGCCTCCTTGGATAGCTGAGACTACAGATGCCTGCCACAATGTCTGGCTGTTTTTAGAGACAGGGCCTCGCTGTTGCTCAGGCTGGTCTTGAACTCCTGAGCTCAGATGATCCACCTGCTTCAGCCTCCCAGAGTGCTGGGATTACAGGTGTGAGCCATTGTGCCCGGCCCTACTCATTCTTATTTGTTATATTATTTATTCTTTTATTTTGTTTATTGGCAATTAATTGTTTATTACTTTTTTATTATTTTTTAAAGTTGTATGGCTCTTTGAACTTTTGTGGGAAATGGTTTAAGTTCCTGGAATTTTGTGCTTTCCCTATCACTTTAAAAAAAAAAAAAAAATCCATTTGGGGTTTTTAAGACAAAAGCTGGAAAGCAGTGTTGTTTTTTGATGGGACTTCGCACTGGGTTTTTGTTATCACACTCCCTGGCATCAATTCTGGACTACATGGAAAGGCTGAGTCTTTCCAATACCCAGTCCTTCTAGCAGGTAGTTTCATCTGTCCCCTCCTCCAGAGAGGGCCTGGCTGGGACCCACAGGCTGGCAGTGGCACCTTGAGCAAGTTCAGTCACCAGCAAGTCACTGAGCCTCTTGGCTCCTTGGCTGGGTCTTTAGGGGAGCTGGGTATGGTGGACTCCAGGGATCTGCCTAGTGCCCAGCTTCCCAGAACTCATGCAGTGGAAAGCAAGTAGCATAAGGTTAAGTCAAGTCAAACTCCTCTCTCTGGATCCTTCTGACTGTGTGCCCAAGAAGTCTCCTAACAGGTAAGGGCCCTGGTTTCCTGGTCTGCAGATGTGACAGGCAGGACCCTACCTCCAACCAGGTGATTGTGAGGATAAAAGCAGATACTGCAGTTGGAAGAGGTTTTTTGTGAGCCAGGTTTTTGTAAATGAAGCAAGTCTGAAGGGATGCTTGCTTTTTTATGGGAGTTCAGAATCCCCTGTCTCCCTGGCAGACTTGATGTGAGGCGTCCATGTGGGACTTTGTCCAGAGTCCCTGAGAAAACCTTTTTCTTTCCTGAGAGTGGAAGCATGGGCTGTGCCTTCCAAGCTCTGAACCCCTTGGCAGGGGTTCCTTAGTTCTCTTCATGGCTTCTTTGAGGAGGTCCTGGCCTTTAGGTTGTGGGTGCATGCCTAGATGATCTAAAGGATCTGTTTGCATTAGTTAGATGTGTTTGGTGCCCCTGTGCTTGGGAAACTCTCAAATGAGGGCAGTCCTGATCATAGCCTCATGATGGGTCTGAAATGACACATGTGAAGCAGTGGGCAGAGTGGAGGCCACCATTCTTCATGCCCCTGTGTTCTTCCATGCTTGTGCTGTGCACATGGTCAGCTCGTTTTTCTCCTCTCCCTGGCCTGCGAAGACCTCATGACCTCAGCTCCTCTCCATTCCTCTATAATCCATATGGTCCTCTTGCAACCGTTTTATCCTCCTTGCACCATAGGGATGCAACTGGTGCCATCTCCTCCAGGAAGTTCTGTCTGACTTCCAGGCTTTAGGACAGGCTGCGGAAACTCCTGCGTTAACTGTGAACAGACCTCTCACCCACTCCTTGCATCAGAGCGTCTGTCTCATCCTCTAGACCAGCGGTTCTCAGGGCTGCGGCATCAGGAGAGTTGAGAACTGCTGCTCTAGACTGAACTTCTGGGAACAGCGCTGTGTATTAGATGCATCTCACTGCCTGGGACGTCCGTCCAGGGAAGCTGGGAGGTGCTCTGTTTGTGTGGGGTGTCAGTTGCAGCAGTGGGGAAAGATTTTTAAAAGGAAATGTGCTTGGAATTCAGCCCTTTGTTGGTATAAAAACAGTGAGTGAGAAGGTGTGTGTTGTGAGGGAGGATGGGACCCCGAGGGCTGAAGCAAAGCTTAATTATGCATGGAGAGTTGGCTCTTTTCCCTTGGGGCTGAGAGTCAGAGTGAGGAGCAGGTGGGGACAGAGTGTGAGGAAGGAGCATTATTGCTGCGTGAATAGCAAGAGCAAAGTGTGTGGCCTTGACCCTATAGAACAGGGACACCCTCAGGGGTTTTGAGCAGGCATGACCCAAGATAAGATGGGCTCTTTGGTGGGCTTGCAGGGACCGGGAGGAGAGGAGGTTTAACAGCACTTGAGAGCCTAGACCAGTTGTATGCTAGAAAGGAGAGCAATGACTGGACAGAAATATTATTTGAGTCTGAGAATTTAAGAGTACCAGCCCTTGACCTTGCTATATATGAGCGTACATATATAGCAGACTCAACATCATTCTCCACCCACTGCATGGAGTGACGCCACCCAGAGCACTTCTGGGAGCTGGTGGGAGCATAAATGATACATCAGATATGCAGATGAACTGCCCAGGGTTTCCCTGGTCTTGAGGAGAAGTCTTAGTAGACTTGAGATACTTTAGGAACAGAGCGTTCTGTTTTTCCATCCACAGCCTCAAGGGCTGGCGAGGATTTGTGTACAAGAGAGATTTCCAAAGTAGACATGGCTCTGGCATCAGCAGCTTTCTCTATTAAGCAAAACTACTAGAAAAGGGCATTTCTGTTTGTGGCAGAAATGCCACCCTGCCTGCACCACCCTGCCTGTACTTTGAAAAGCCCACTCAACCCAGGGTCCCAGGCAGGCTGCACTGGCCCCCCGTTATCTCTGAGGCTGGGCAGGGGGATCTTTTATCAGAGATGCTGGTGAGCATCACTGACTTGGGAGCTTTTCCCAGGTTCACATCCTGGACCTCTCCCGGGGCTGAAAGATATGCTTTATAAATGCTTCTCAGGTGACTGAAGTTTTAAGAGCCACTGGACTCAATGATCATGAAAGAGCAAAGTAACCAGTCTGGAAATGTCAGTAAAATGTAAAGAAAGGAAAGGAGGTGGGCGAGTTCCCACCACTTGCACCAAAAGACCCAGCTCCTTGGCTTGAGGCTCTGGTTGGCGTCCATGCTGCTGCCTTGGATTTTACCTTCCTACTGAACAGGCCTTCTTGTTCGGGGCTCCTTCTTGCTTCTAAAGGAACAGGTGATGTTTAGAGGTCTCAGCTAGGTCTCACTTTCTAGAAGAGCTTTTGCTTTCTAGAACAATCCTTGTTCTTCCCTCTCTTCCCTGCCGCGTGCTTCCTCAGCCTGCTGGCTCCTTGTCATGTGGGTGTTCACCTGGGTCCTCAGCTCCTGGCTGACTGGAGGCCACGCCATGCAGCGAGTTTCTAGGCAGCACCCACAAAGTCCAGTCCGTGGCTAAGGAGACGGCTGGCATTTGTGTGGCAAATGGGTCTTCAGGATATGAAGTCTGTTCGCAGGAAAGGAATTCCAGTTAAGATCATAAAATGTACAAGTCGATGGTGTACTGTGTTGTTGACAGAGCTGGGGGGAAATGATAGTTTTGTGCATATCTTGCTGGAGGGAACACAAGGTGTACCCCTGTCCTTTGGGGAGGTCTGGCCCTTTGTCATTCTCTATCCAAACTACAAGTGCATGTGCCCTTTGGTCCCGCAATCTCATGGTGGATGGTGAGGCACTGGGATATTTCCCTTACAGATATACCTACAGATACATGGAGGAAAAGAACAATGTCCAAGATTATTTTTGGAAACTTTCTTTTTGTTGTTTCTTGAGACAAGATCTTGCTCTGTCACTCGGGCTGGAGTTCAGTGCAGCTTCAAACTCCTCGGCTCAAGTGATCTTCCTGCCTTGGCCTCCATAGCAGCTAGGACTCCAGGTCCATTCCACCACACCTGGCTAATTTTTTAATTTTTTTTTTTCTTCTAATAAAGACAGAGTCTTACTTTGTCATCCTAGGTAGAGTACCAAGGTGTCACAGATCGCACCAACCTCCAATTCCTGGGCTTAGGAGATTCTCTTGCCTCAGCCTCCCGAGTAGCTGGGACTACAGGCACTCACCACAATGCCCCCTTTTTTTTTTTTTTTTTTTTTTGTTGTTGTTGTTGTTATTGTTGCAGTTTGTCTGGGGCCAGGTTTGAACCTGCCACCCTCGGTATATGGAGCTGGTGCCCTACCCCGTGAGCCACAGGTGCCACCCCACCTGGCTAATTTTTAAAAATGTTTGTAGAGACAGGGACTCTCTGTGTTGTTCAGACTGGCCTCACACCTCCCATCTAAGCCTCTCAAAATGCTGAGGTTACAGTTGTGACCCGCCTCACCCAGCCAGTAACATTTCTATAATAGCAAGATAATGGGAGCAGTTTAAATGTCTGTGAGTTGGAGACCGGTTCACTAAATGAACCATGCTGGACTAGATATGGTGAAGAATGAGGAAGTGCTGTGTGCACCAACATGGGCAGATCTCAGGTTACACTGCTGAGAGAAAAGGTAAAGTAAGAACAGTGAGTGCTATGTGCCATCTTTTGTGAAAACCATGTATGTGTAGAGGGGATGTGATGGTTTATATTTGTCCAAACTCTGGAAGGATATATACCCCCTGGAAACTTGCATGTATCCGTGCATGGTAGAGGGAGGGAGTGAGAGGAAGGCTTAGCCGGGGAAAGGGGTCTTGAAGGAGAGTTTTGACCATGTCTCTTTGGGTATCATTTGAATTGTGAACAATGAATATATTGAAAATGATTGGAAGCAACTCAGACATTGAGTTGACTATATTATGTATCATATGTTTACTTTAAAGCAATTCATGACCGTTTCATCATTAGATTGTAGTTACAGATTTTTGGGAAGGAGACCCCAGAGGAAAAGTACTGTTTCTCATCACATCCTATCAAGGAGAGGTACTATTGACTCAACTTAAACAAATCTCAGTTGATCAAATCCAGATACAGTGGCAGGTGCCTGTAATCCCAGCTAATTAGGGAGGCTGAGGCAGGAGGATGACTTGAGTCCAGGAGGTTGAGGTCTGCCTGGGCAATATAGTGAGACCCCATCTCCAAAACCAAACAAAAAAACTTGGCCAGTCTCCCCCAAATCCTTCGTATTCCAGCAAAGAACTGTGGGAGCCTCCTGCCAAGGGTACTGATGACCTAGCTGGGCCGGGTGGGATGCCTGCACAGTGTGGAAAGGACCCTTGGGATGTGGTCAGGGCACAAGTGGAGGGAATCCCAGGCCTGTGGAAGAGGAGGACCTTGGACAGGGTGTGGGTATGGGTCACCCTGGAGGGATCCTCTGCTGGAGGCACAGCGGAGGGTCAGATCTCAGTGGCCTGCTGTGTGGTGTGGAGTTGTCTCATTCCCTGTGCCTACCTGATTGGTTGGAGGGCTGCTTTCAGCTCTGCTGTGTCCTGGCTCATCAGGAAAGAGTGTGACCACATAGTGAGGTTGACAGGGACAAGGAAGGAGGTGGAGAGAGTAGGTAACGACAAGGTAGTGGCCTGGCCTGGGGAGCCTGGAAGAGTTTTAGCCGGCAGAGCTGGGCCGGGGCTGCCTGTGCTGTTTTCTGCTCTTTTTCTCAGGCGTCAAGAGACCTTTACCTTTTCATTGTCTCTACAGGGGACTCAGCACAGTTTGGGGACATGGAACAGAAGTAAACATGGCTAAAAAACAGCTCCTGGGACCCTCCTGGCACATTCGCTGAGGATTAGGCAGAACTTGCAGCCTGGCCTGGCTTGCACAATAGGTGTTCCTAGGAGGTGGAAAGACTGGTTTTCCATCAGATAGCGGTAGGATCCTATGGAAACTTCAAGTGGTAGTGTCATCACACTCCTGACTGTGCCATCAAGGTAAAAGGGGGTGGATGAATAAACAGGGACACTTGAAAATAGGAGAAGAGAAAAACTGTGTTTGTGAACCTCTGTGAGCATGCATGAGTGTGCTGCCTCTGTGTGCATGTGTGTACATGTGTCTGTGGGAAAAGCCTGTGCACGTGTCTGCATGTGTGTGTGGGCACAGCCTGTGCGCCTGTGGGTCTGTGTGCAGGGGTGTGTGTGGGCACGGCCTGTGCATGTGTGGGTCTGTGTGCAGGGGTGTGTGTGTGTGCATGGCCTGTGGGCGTGTGGGTCTGCGTGCAGGTGTGTGTGTGGGCACGGCCTGTGCGCGTGTGGGTCTGCATGCAGGGATTTGTGTGGGCACGGCCTGTGCGCGTGTGGGTCTGCGTGCAGGGGTGTGTGTGGGCACGGCCTGTACGCGTGTGGGTCTGTGTGCAGGTGTGTGTGTGGGCATGGCCTGTGTGCTTCTGGGTCTGTGTGCAGGTGTGGGGACACAGGCTGCACAAACATGCCTGTGGCCATGTGAGAGGGCAGGGCACCCTAAGGAACTGGAAACTTCCATGAAAGTTGAGAGTGAGCTAGCTGCTCTCTGTACTGTCTACCCTAGGGTTGTTCCCTTTAGGAGAACCTAGGGGCGGTGCCTGTGGCTCAGTGAGTAAGGGACGGCCCCATATACTGGGGGTGGCAGGTTCGAACCCGCTCCTGGCCAAACTGCAACAAAAAAGTAGTCAGGTATTGTGGTTGGCGCCTGTGGTTCCAGCTACTTGGGAGGCTGAGGCAAGAGAATCACTTAAGCCCGGAAGTTTGAGGTTGCTGTGAGCTGTGACGCACGGATACTCTACTGAGGGCGACAAAATGAGACTCTGTCTCTAAAGAAAAAAAAAAAAATAAGAGAACCTAATGTTCAGTTCAATTTGTAAAATGGATAATTAGGGCATAGTACTTAGGTATGAGAAAGGAGTTTTCAGTTTCTAAAAAAATTAATGTCTGTGATTTTCCTAACTCACTGTTGGAAGCCTGACTGGGAAGTTTTGGCCCTACCACCTGCTGGAGCACACCTTTGTGCATTTGGTCGTCATGCCCTGTCACGCAGGTTCAGGCACTGAGTGAGAGACAGCGAGTGGTAAGCACAACTACTGTTTCTTAAGAGCGCTGTGATTCTATACTAATAACATACAGCTGTGGTGTGCACGTGAGCAGAGCAGGCTTTGCAGATTATAAGAATAGTTATCTTGCCCCATTTTTATGGAAATCATGGGAATCTTCAGAGCACACAGTTAGTGACTACACATGGCACGGAACAAGGTAAGATTAATATGTGAATTCTGTCCTTTGGTTTCAGATGTAGATTCATTCCTGGGTAACCAATGGGGGAAAATAAGCCTTTGTCTTAAATTTTTTTTTTTTTTTTTTGAGACGGAGTCACTTTGTTGCCCTTGGTGGAGTGCCATGGCATCACAGCTCATAGCAACCTCAAACTCTTGGGCTTAAGCGATTCTCTTGCCTCAGCCTCCCTAGTAGCAGGGACTACAAGTGTCTGCCACAACCCCTGGCTATTTTTAGAGATATGGTCTCACTCTGGCTCAGGCTGGTCTTGAACCTGTGAAGTCAGACAATCCACCCACCTGTCTCGTCCTCCCAGAGTGCTAGGATTATAGGCGTGAGCCACCGCACCTGGCCCCTTTGTCTTTTTTTTTTTTTTTAATTTTTTTTGTAGAGACAGAGTCTCACTTGGTTGCCCTTGGTAGAGTGCCGTGGCATCACAATGCTCACAGCAACCTCCAACTCCTAGGCTTACGCCATTCTCTTGCCTCAGCCTCCTGAGTAGCTGGGACTACAGGTACCCGCCACAACGCCTGGCTATTTTTTTTGTTGCAGTTTGGCCGGGGCCGGGTTTGAACCTGCCATCCTCAGTATATGTGGCCGGCGCCCTACTCCCTAAGCCACAGAGGCCACCCCCGCCCCCTTTGTCTTAAATTGATAAAATGCTGTTATACAAAGAAACATTTCTAAGCCTTACACGTTAAAATAGAAATGCAGAAGGAATCAAACTATACCAAAAACGAGGGAGGGTTGGGGCAAATTCTCTTAGTTTTAAATATAAATTTTGGGGGAGGTGAGGTGAATAAGAGTGCTGTGGATGGTTCTCTGGTTTATTTGTCATGGTGGCCTGTTCTGCCAGCCTTGCTGTAGTTGCACTCAGTTCTGAGGTCCTGTTGTGTGCTATCTTTGGGGGGTGCACTGTGTGTGGTAAGTGCAGTGGAGGTGGAGTGAGATAATCCCGAATTTCTAACGCAGCCTCAGTTGTGTGAACCGGTTATTTAAGTCCTGAGGACCCTGTGGTTCTCATCTGTGCCCTGAAGTGAATGTAACAGTGTGCCCCTTGCAGGTGTTTAGCAAGTATTCAGAGAGAAGATGTAAGAAAATGCCCAGCCAGAGCCAGACGTCCATCTGGCCAGAAATCCACAGTGTGCTTGTAGCCATTCACTGAATGTGGCCTCTTCTGCCTCAAATACGAGGGCACAGGTCAGAGAGTGGGGTAAGGTCTCTCTGAGGAGCGGAGTCATTTCATTGCAGGGGTCTGGAGTCCCAGAGAGGAAACTTGACCCTGGAACTTACTCATCATGAATCAGCCTGTGGGCTTTCTGGACCATAGTTTCTCCACGCAGGGTGAGGTTGGGACGGGGTTGTCCTGGGCCTTTGTACCCTGCCCCCTCGCTTCCGTGGACGTGCTTCATTGAGGAAGCCAGCACCATCTCTCACTGGATTGCCCGGGTTTCCAGGCTGTACTTCCCGTGTCTGCTCTTGCCATCCCGGGTGGGAGGATAGCAAAGTCCCTTAGGTGAGGGGTCCTCTCCAGATCTCCAGCCAGCCCTTTACAGGGGAGACTTGGGCCACACTGAGACTTTTCATGATTCTAGGCAGCCCATACCCAGGCTTCTGGGGGAGCTGCTTGCATTTCTGGTTATAGAGTTCCTGGAGCTGATTCATGGTGATTATTGCTCTAATAACTTGTATTTATTCTGTGTGGGATTCCAAACTGTAGCAGCAATGATGCAGCTGGAATAGAGCCCAACCAGCAGCATCTGACGCAGACCCAGAGTCACAGAACCACATCGTGCTAGCACAGCAGCCTGTGGCGAGGGGCTGTGAGCCCAGTGGCTCATTCGGAGAGACACTAGTGTGTTTAGGGACTGAGTGACTATCCCTGTCATGAGTATGTTTGGGGCCCTCAGTTGATTCATTTGAACTCTGTTCTGCCGGTAATTCTCAGCTTGCAACCTTGGGCAGAGAGACAGTGAATGTAGTGGTTAGTGCATAGATGGACTTGTCTCTAGCCTGCCTAGGTTTGAATCTACCTGTGTGATCTTGAGTATATAGTTAACCTCTCTGGGCCTCAGCTTTCTCATGTGTAAAACAGGAGATTGTAACACTATTTTGCAAGGTTGGGGTTTTATTTAATTTATTAATTTGTTCAGTTTTTGAGACAGAGTCTCACTCTGTCACCCTGGCTAGAGTTCCATTGCTTCAACCTAGTTCACAGCAACCTCAAAGTCCTTGGGCTCAGTGATCTCTTGCCTTGGGCCTCCCTACTACCTGGGACTACAGGTGCCCACCATAAAGCCTATCTAGTTTTTCTATTTTTCTTAGAGACAGGGTCTCAGTCTTGCTCAGGCTGGTCTTGAACTCATGAGCTCAAGCAATTCACCTGCCTCTGACCCCCAGTGTAGTGGGATTAGAGGGGAGCCACCACACCTGGAGTAAGGTTGGGGATTTAAATGACTTAATGTATATGAAGTGAATAGTACAGTGCCTGGCCTCCCAGCCAGACTGCTATCAGAATTAAGGAAGATGAAGCCTTTGGTGCCAACTAAGAGCTCAGTGAGCATGAGCTAATGGTGTTGGCTCTTTATTACTCATACTGAAGCCTGCCCTGGCCCTCCTTCCTCCGTGTCTGCACAGCACCCTGGTACCCTCTGTTCTCCAGGTTCCACCCCAAGGGTCTGTGTGCTCTGATGACCTCACATGTCCCTTAGACAGGGCAGACTCCCAGGTCTTGGTCCTCTCTGCCTCTGGCATCTGGCACAGTGTGCAGTTGACCTGGAGATGGTACTCTGTAAAAAGTGACAGAGTGTGACTTTGGCTGGCATCCAGGGTTGCTGGGAGAACAAATGAGGCTCTTTCTCACGATGTCCAGATTTCAGATCAGGGAAAGTCTGCCCACATGAGGTTATCTATCATCTCCTGCGGGCAAGATAGTCTGCGGCCAGAGCCTTGAAGTATATGGTGAAAGGAGATTGATTTTCCCAGGTGAGGAGGTGAGATGTAACCTCCCAGAGACCCACCGTAGAGGAGTGCAAGAGTCGGTGCCCAGTACAAGGCTTGTCTGAAGGACCCAGGCAGGCCGCCGGGGAGAGGCAGAACATACGTGAGGTGGGATTTTGAGAGAAGAATGAAGTGGCGCACGGGGTGGGGTTGGGGTCACTGGCAGAGGCACAGGTTGACCTAAGGGCTGTCCACCGGGGAGGCCCCCATGGTGAGGCTGAGGGGACACCTTACCCCAGACTGGTTGTGACAGAGGTTTTCTGTAGTGGTGTGATGTGACCTCGAGTATTGGTGCAGGTGGTTTGTGAATGAACTCTAAAAATGAATGGCAGAAAGAGCGTAGGAGGAGAAGGAAGAAGGGAGGGAAGGGAGGAGGGGTGAGATGCTCTGTCAGTCTCTGAACATCTGTAGAATAATTTATATTCCAGGGTGCCCCACACTCTGACCTGCCCGTTTCTGTCCGGGGTTCTATCCTCCCTAGCCCCAACAGGCAGCTAGAGGTAGTCTGGCAGGGAGGCCTGCCGGCATCCCAGCCATTTCCTGCCCCCGGGGCTGCCACCCTCCCCCATCCCCTGCGGCTGCTGTCCTCGCCCTCTGGAGGCATGACCTCACCCCGCAGCAGCCGGGAAGCTGGGCTCCTGTTTCCAGCTTGTTTACCCTGGCCCAGCAACAGGTCTGTCACGTGGCGCCGCTGGGATGCCAGCTGCGTGAGTTGCCGGCAGTGGGCACAGGCGGGAGGGTGGGGGGCATTCCTCTGGGCTGACTCGAGCAGGCCTAGCTGGCACGGGACCCTCTGCTTTTGGAGGCAACTCAGGGGCTGCTTGCAGCCGGCCCTGCTTTGCTCTGTGTCCACTGAGTCATCCTCCCAAAGTAAGGCCTGAGTCATGAATCCACCCCTCTCCGACACAGTGGGGCCTTTGTGGGACCCTCTTGGGTTTTCCAGCCCCTCAAAGAATTTAAAGGGGGTCTAAATCGGCATTTGACCCTCTCTGCCACTGGCCACCCTCGAAGTCTGGCGTGCCAGGGACTCAGAAGCACATCCCTCCACCTCATTCAGCTTCCTAAGTTCCAGAATCCAAGAGTTCACTTTAAGTTAGTTGCTGAATTACAGGAAAGAAGCCAGGGCAGTGATTAAGCAAGCTGGGGCAGGAGTGAGCCAGGCTGGATCCCAGGAGGAGAGGAGAGGGCTGGGCTGTGTGTCCTGGAAGGGCCACGAGAAAAATGTGCGAATCTCTTGTGTCTCAACTATTTTGTGACCCCACCGAAATGACCTTGAGAATCCGTCCTTGATACCAGGAGGGAGCAGGTCCTAGAACACCATTTAGTATAGGTACCCTACAGTGGCAGCGTGCTCTGCCTGCCTTGGCCTTGCTAATTCCTGTCCTGACCAAGATGTTGACACTGTCCCTATACCCGTTTCCACGGTCGAAGAAACTGAGGGGTTAGTAGGAGAAGATACTAGGTCAGAGGCACAGAGTTGGAAAGCAGCATGTCTGGGATTCCACCCCGGACCTGACCTGTCTGATTCAGTTTTTTGTTTTAAACTCCATGATTTATGCGAAGTTTCTGTCTTTTCTCCACCCCCACCCCCCAACTTGGCAGCTGGGATCTTCCCTGAGGACCTCAGCTGTCAACAATGCAGGAAGCTGACTATTAAGGGGAAACAAAAGTGTTATTAGGACCCCTGCTGTCCCTGTGGATTGTGCCCTCATCCTGAGCCCTGGGGCTGTCTTCCGCGGACCCCCCCTTGGTAGGGACTGGTAGGGAAAGCCATTGGAGGCCTTGGCTGTGAGGACCCCTAAGTGTTTGTGTCGGGAGAGTATGGGGTGGCGTGGGTCCTGAGAAAACTGGGTGGATCCTCATCCCAGAGTGGAAACCTCTGTGGAGGCTGCAGGGTGCCAGGTCTGTCTCTGGGCCAAGAGAAGCCCGGTAGGGTTCAGGCTCCCTATGGAATCCCAGTCAGTTAGGTGGCTGGGGGGGTGGGGGGTGGGGCATTTCTGCTAGCCTTGGTTGTCTCTTACATAAAGAGAGGAGATTGGGCAAAATTAATGTTTCCAAAGTGCAGCCCCTCCCAGAAGGGGCATTTGCAGGGCCAGGGGATTGGAATCTGTATTTGTGAGCTGCCCAGGAGAGGCTGGAGGACACCCCTGCAGGTGAGCTCCTGAGATACAGGTAAAAGGCCCTCCATCTTTTCAGTCTTCAGCTGAGCAGGTGTTTTGGCCAGCAAGGTTGCCCACAGCTGAGTGGGCAGCAGGACAGTGCTTTGTTGACCTGTGTGTGAAGACAATGTCCTTTGAATTAATGACTAACCTGTAAAAATTGATGGAATTCACATGTGAAAATTGCAATTTCTGCCTTCCCTGGAGGGAGGCGGGAAGAGGCCCCACTCCTCTACAGCCACCTCGGCTGGAGCGGAGGAGCCATCCTGCCCCCTTCCTGCTCCTTCTAATCAGTACCACCCCTCCCTGACCCAGGCTAACCAGTCGTTACCATTTATATTGGAGAGATGAGAAATGTTTTTTTTATGCCCACATCTCTATCAAAAGTAGAGCAAGAAAACAAACTTGAAGACTGTATGTTTCTAGAAAAATATGAATGAGCACCTCTCTTTTCTGAAAGGAAGAATTTCCACACCTACCCTTGACCCAAGATGTAGACCCAAGAACGGGTGTACTCTTGGTGTGTGGGGGGCTTTAGTAGAGCATGAGATGTGCAGGGCTCAGCTGGGGTGACTAGCAACAGGCTGGTGTCCTGGGTAGACTTTTATGAGCACTTCTATGTGCCGGGCCTGGAAGCTAAGTGCTTCCCTATATTAATTTACTTAATCCTTGACAAAAACCTAATGGGGAGGGATACTGTCATTATCCCATTTAAAAGCTAAGGAAATTAAAGCTTAGAGAGGCACAGTAACTTGTCCTAACCACTATACCCTGGGGAAAAAAATTCAGAGCCCTAAAGTAGTCACCAAGCTCCTGGTGGAAATGCTGGATCCTGTCACACATCCTGAGTTTCATTCAGACCTCCCACTATTGTGTTTTCCCACTTGTAGGCTGGTTAGCTGAAGCTGAAGAGTTGGGTCTAAAGTACTCCACGAGTGCCCGTCATCCCTCTGCATCGACTGGGATGCTGAGATGAGTAAGACTTCTCGGTGACACTGGCTGCCAGAGCAGGCAGGTCCCTTCCCTCACAGACTCTTTATAGTTAGAGACACACCAGGGATGGGAGTCCTACATTTTCTGACTTTAGGTTTATTCCTTTTTTCACTCTCACTTCTTCTTGCATTGCCTGACACGTAGAGGTAGTTTCATAAATATGTGTTGAATGAATGAATGGATATTAAATTATTCGTGGATTTTTTTTTGTGGGGGGAGGAAAGGGAAGTTGTCCTTTGAGTTAATCATTAACCTATAAAAATTATGAGACTTAATGTAAAAATTGGAATTTCTCCTTGAGAGAGAGGAGAATGATTCAATTTCCAAATGAGGCTTCAAAGAATGAATCTTCAAAGTGCATTGGTTTGTATAGTGGGAGTTAAGCTCTGGGGTTAAGAAGAGAGGAAATGCGGGTTGGAGTTGAAGAAACTGAGATAATTGAGTTTAATGTTCAGAGTCTTCTGAGGGCTTTAACCTGTAAAGGCCCCACGATCCTGAATTCAGTGATTATCTTGGGTATGTGAAATCCTGGAAGACTCAGGGTGGTTATGAGGTTCCTAATTGGTCTTAGCTTCCCCTCTGCAAAAGGTGTGTGGGTGAGATGGTGAGAGATGTTGAAATGGGTATTTTTTTGAGACAGAGTGTTACGTTATCACCCTCAGTAGAGTGCTGTAGTGTCACAGCTCACAGCCACCTCAAACTCCTGGGCTCAAGTGATCCTCTTGCCTCAGCCTCCCGAGTAGCTGGGACTACACGTGTCCCACAGAACACTTGGCCATTTTTAGAGATGGGGTCTTGCTCTAGCTCAGGCTCGTCTTGAACTCCTGAGCTTAGGCAGTCCTCTTGCTTCAGCCTCCCAAAGTGCTAGGCAATGGATATATTTGGAAGACAACATCTTAAATACTGACAAAAAGGCTGAATATTGAAGTGGCATTTCTGTTTTTGAATGAAACATTCGAGTCAGACTTCTGTAAAGGAATGGTTACTGTACAAGGGTTTCTAGAACTGTTCTTGGCCCATAGGTAGTGGCCAGTATAATAGTTTCGAATGAATGTACTAATGTAGAGTGGTTCTGTGTCACTTGACTCCCTTTTCTTGCTTTTTTTCCCTCTCATTATTACATCTAAAGATTCATTTTCAATGGCACTTTTCTTTATTTCTGTTTTTTTTTTTTTTGGTTGGGGCTGGGTTTGAACTTGTCACCTCCCGCATATGGGGCAGGCGCCCTACCCCTTTGAGCCACAGGCGCTGCTCACAATGGCACTTTTCAATGAGAGGAAAATGAGTGCTTTTTTCTCTCTTAACCTCGTTCGTATTCTCATTTTGGAGACCTTCAGCAGGTGATGGCATGGCTACTCGAATACCTATATTCTTGTATTCTAAGGACATACAGAACCACTAATCTGGGGTTCTCACCTTATTAGACAGGGGAAGAAAAAACAGGGGCTGATGTTTTCTGGATGACCATCCCAGGCCAGCGTGACGGCACAGACTGTATTGAGGACCAGTGTGTGGCAGCCGGCTCATGGCTGTGAAGGGACAGAGTCTGAGCTCTGGCCTTCCTCTTCTGAGTTTGCTTTCTTCCTCCCACCCTGGGCAACTTCTAAATAACTAAGTGACAAGCGTGGTGCAGTCAGTGGTATGGAAGAAGCCATGAGGTTGAGACAGAAATATCCATTGCTGGCCTGTGGGCTAGTCACATAGGTCTGACTCCACACCAAGACCTTAGCTGGCCTGGTTCCCTGGGTTTTCTTCATGCCTTTACTCAGGATGGAGCAGGCGTGGGGTAATCCTGAACTTGGAGCAAGAGCCATATTTGTGCTTTAGAATTACCTGGGGCTGAATCTTGGGCCTGCTGTTTATTTAACCTGTCCTAGCCTCAGTTTACTTACCTGTACAATGGAGATGATACCATTTAGGTCAAAGGTAGTTGGAAGAGATTCTCAGGCATGAAAGGCCTGATGCATAAGAGGCCCTCAGCCATTCTTTGTTTTTTTGTTCCTACAAGTAGAAAGGCTGAGTCAGAAGTCCTGAGGGGAGATTGCTTTCTCTTCCCTCCTTCAGTGTGTCATCTCCACCTCCTTAAACTCATGTTATTATCTGGGTGTGGTGAGCCCCAGGAATAATGCTGTGACATCAAGCCCGTGAACACCTTTCATACTACTGGCCTGGTGCCGGGCTGGAGGCTGCCAGCAGTGTCGAGAACTGATGGTGCTCCAGGGCTGCGGGAAACAGTGCGTGTGGGGCTGGGCAGGGTCACTTCCTGGAACCGCCAGGCTCTCCGAGAAGGAAAGCAGCTTCCAGGGGAGCTCTAGGAGGCGAGGGGTGGGTTCTGGCGTTGGTGGCAGTGGTGGTGGTGCTGCTGCTGCAGGAGCCAGGGATCCTCCTGGCAAAGCTGGTTCCCAGTTGTGGGCGCTGGAGTGCAGTATGGGACTGGGGATCATCTGCTCCCCTGCCAGCCACCAGCAGAAGTCTCCCGAAGGCACTTTCAGAGGCAGGGAGAGGGCTCAACATTCCAGATTGGAGCATTAGGCGGAAGGATTTCAGGGCACCTAGGAGCTAGGGGATGCTCATGGGGATGCTCACCAGGTCAGTGATGCTCACCAGGTCAGTGATGCTGGCTGGCAGGCCATCTTGCAGAGAGGAGGAGGTGACAACCAGGAGTTCTCTGTCTCCGGTCGAGTTGAGCATTTGGCCAGATGGCCATTTCTGTTCCTCCTGCTGGGTGACCTTCTCAAGGGCAGGGACATTCCTTGCAGAGTGTCCTGCATGTTGAAATATGCCCAGAATAGCTGTGGATGACCCCCAGGCAAGCTGTGAACCTTGGGATGCCAGTGTGGACAAGTCACCGGCCTCCCTTCTCCTTGGTCTGCTGATGTTCTGTTGCTGGGACCTCTTACCTCACAGCTTCCAGACGATTTCCCCTGCACATCCCCTTCTATGCACCTGCTCTTCTCCCATCTGTGCGTCGATACTTCCTTCCACCCCTTCATCAATTTTCCCCTTCTAATCATCCTTCTGTATTTTATTTCACTGTTCACTCTTCCACCCCGCCACCTTCCATTGCCTGGCCACTAGCCCCTGGGTGCTGTGCCAGGCGTGGAGATGCACTCATGGAGAGCAGGCAGCAAGTTCCTTATTCTGGTGGAGCTCATCTTCTGGCGGGAGTGAGCAGAAAGCTAAGTCATTGCAGCACCGTACAGCAGGTGAACAGGGCACACTGGGGAGTGGAGGGCACCGAGGGCTCCGCAGGGGAGGCGTGGGGAAAGTTTTAGCGATGGTGGTGAGCACGCAGGTTCTGATTCCTGGAGATATATAAATGGATGGGCTCATGCTAGAAGCCCAACTGCAGGTGCTTCTTTAATCTTTGTCACCTTGTCATCCCAGTGACCCATCCCCAATATGTTCTTGGTGACTGTTAGTTCACTTCCTGTCCTGTCATTTCCAGAACTGAGTTCCTTCTGCACTCACATGTTATCCACTGTCCTGGTCGTTGTCCTGAAGCAGTGACCATCAGAAGCACATGGCCCAGTGGTGTGAGTCAGACCATGCCCCCGTGGGGTAGTTTTGAGCATCTCTCTTTTGGCCCACTGTCGCTCGGCTCACCAGCAGTGTTGAGTGGACCCTACTATGCAAAGAAGACACAGGTCAGCTAGTACACGCAGAAAATGCAGGTCTCCCACGTCTGGACACTCGGCCACAGCCACCCTGAGCATCTTGTGGTCTTGCTTCACCATGGTTTCGTATCTTGACTTTTCTCACTTCACATTAGATCATGACCCTCTTCTGGTGTCAAAGGTTTAAAAACTTGTTTTGAGTAGCTTTACTCCGTGTTGTTATGCACCTGTGCAGGTCGGTGCTCCAGGAAGAACCCCTTCTACGTGGGCTTGGTGAGAGGATGAGGTGAAAAAATAATGTCAGGGCACTTCACCTCGGACCAAGCACAGAACACATGCTTAGTGGATGCTGCTGGGGTCAATGTCATTGTCATTGCTCACCACCATCAGCCAAGTCAGTTCTGCTGGGCATTCACATTTTCTTCTGCCTTCACCTGTTCTAACTCAAACCCTTTCCTGCGTCTCTGATTGTTTGCTTGTCAAAGCCACAGATACCCAAGGGTTCCGCCAGCTTTCTTTTGAGGAATGTGTCATTCCACAGACAATGCTAGGGGTCGCTGCAGCAATTTGAGCATTCTAATTAAGGCAGTCAGCTCTTAAGGAGGCAGGAGGGGAACAATCTTGTTATAAACTTGCTTTTCTTTGAAGGCAGGTGTAGTGGAGCTGCTCTTCATGTTTATCCACGATTTGTGTTTTGCTAACTGCTCATTTCCTTGGGAGTGTTAGCAATTTTTTTTCTCATTGATTTGTAAGGTCCTCTTGATTAACTTGTGAATTTTGTGGAAGGTGGAAATGGGGAGCCCCTACCCAGTGCTCTTTGTTAGGCATGCTGTCCCTAGGATGGCGCCTCCATTTCCATGGAGGGCATTTCTTTACAAATCTGCATCTCATTGTGGGAGCAAAACCATCTTTTGCAAGTGAATACGAAGAACTGCCCCATTAATCTGGGCAGTTGCCAATTTTAAATGTTCTCAGATTAGTGGCCTTTGCCCCGGAACTTCTTTTCCCTTCTCTCTTCTGTCTTCGTAAACAAATAAGAACTTTACTGACTTGCTGGTGTCAGAGTAAATGCCCTCTCTTCTGGGAGGTCCACCTCAAATCCCCAAATCAGCTGAGGCTTCTCCTTCAGGACACCAGTTGTCATTTCTGGGTGCTTGTGTGATTGATTGTGTAGTGTTGGCTTCTGTGCTAGACTCAAATCTTCTTGGGGACATGTATGTGTAGTTCCAGCCCCTTGCCCAGTGCTGACTTAGAAGTGAATGCCCAGAGCGGTGAAGTGACCTGGCTGAAGTCACCAGCTTGAACATAGCAGGTGTGGGACCAGGGGCCTGGGCCTCCCTTTGAGCTGGTTCCCCCAAGAACCTATTGCTGAGTAGGGTAAAGGATACTGGGGTGCCAGGACCTTGTTTCCGTGCCTAACTGGTCATGGTCAGTTGGGTTATGTTGGCTCAGTGGAGACAGAGTGAGATGTAGGGGAGGAACTGGGACTGGCTTCCAGGTGAGCACCGGAGACAGCAGCTGGGCCTTCTGCCTGGCCACACCCAACCCCTCCATCCCTAGAGGATCACAAGCTGAGGCCTGAATCCAACCGGAAACTCTGGTTCCACTGCCCTAGACCACATCCTGCTGGCAGGAGAAAGTGGGGTGTGAGTTTGCACCCCTGGCTCTGTCAAGTGCTCAGAGAGAGCCCCCATCAAGTACATTCAGTGGTCTACTGGGTGACAGCTCCCTACTGTGTGAGTCTGGGTGTGCTGCCAGCCTCAGAGACTCAGTCTCCTGTCTACGCTGGAGCCAATGAGGGCTCTTCCCAGGGTTTGTGGGTGAGTTTCACCGCACTGCACCCCTGCCTGCTCCTGGCTCTGGCAAGTGCTCAGTGGGTGTCAATTTCTTCCCCCCCTTTTGTTCTTTTTCTGCTGCTTTTCACTTGGTTGTGTTGAATAGGGCAGAATACATTTGGCAAATTCCTGGTGGAAGTAGTGAGGACTGAAGATGGAGTTCCTCCTACCCTCCAGAGCACCAGGCGTGGGTGGCAGAGATCACCCCTATGTTGGAGGGAGCCCAGCAGGAGGCTCAAAGCACAGAGCCTGTGCTGGGGAGTCTGTGTGGGGTGGTGATGCAAAGCAGGTCTGCTCGAAGAGTTCTAGTCCTATGCTTGCTACTTAGAGCTCTGTGGCCCCAGGTGAGTCTCTTGTCACCATTTCTTTATCCTGATGGGGGTTCAAGTCACTGCACCCCAGTTTGGTGAGGATCCTCAGGGTGGGTGTGGGGTTGGAACCATTCAGGGAACTCTGGCATTAGCATGAGCCTGGGTTTTTCAGGGGTAGGTAGTGGGTACCAATCAGATGGCTCCGAAGATGTTGAACAGCAGTTTGGGGACCCACCTGGCATAGATGTGGGTGTGGCAGGCTGAATAATGTTCCCTTCCCAAAGATGCCTCCTCCTTCCATCCTAATCTCTAGTATACATAATATAGGAAAGGGGAATTAAAATTGCAGATGGGATCAAAGCTGATCTTAAAATAAGGAGATTATTTTGGATTATCGGGTGGGCCCAGTGCAATCACAGGCATCCTTAAAAGTAGAAGGGAAGGCAGAAGAAATGCACTGTAGCAAGTAATGTTGCTGGCCTTGAAGATGGAGCAGGGGGCCATGAGCCAAGGCTTAAGAGCAACCTCTGGACACTGGAAAAGACAGGGAAGGAGGAATCCCCTCCCTCCCCAGAGCCTCCAGATAAGAAACGAGCCCTGCTAACTCTCAGAGACCCCCTCTGGACTTTTAACTTCTGGAAGTTAAAAGTTTGTGGATTTAAGGTGCTGAATCTGTGGTAATCTGTTCGGTCAGCCCTAGGAAATATAATGGATAGAACATATGGTGGCCCATTTGGTGTCCAGCCCTCAGAGAGGGAGTTGAGGGCAGACAGGGAGAAGTATCCTTTGGGTGTGGCACTGGCAGGCATCTCCTTATTTGGGCGTGATCACGAGGCCTGCCTGGTGACATGGCAGGGATGGCTTGAGTAAGCAGGTGCTGTAGATTGGTGAGATAAAGGGCCCCGAATAAATGTCAGGCACCCATTACCTCTCCCAGGGCTGCCTGGCAGGGCATGACATGATGGGTGTTGGAACCCCTTTCCCTCCTGCCCTATAGTTTAAATTGTTGGTCTGCTGGAGCTGGATATTTCTTTAAGCATGTTGGGAGCACTTGACAAGTGTACCTTAGCCCTCACATGATCAGCTCATCATGTACCCTGGCTGTGCTCCAGCTCAAGGCCCAGCACCTGTGCAGTCTTTCCTGACACACATCCCAGGTCCTGCTGATAAGGCACTCCTGACCTGCTGTTGTAAGGCCCCCATCTTCTTTCCTGCCCCTGACCTGCAAGAATAGGCCATCAGGGGAAAAGGGAGGCTGGATGGAGGTGACCCCAGCTCCTGTCAAGGTCTTGCTGCTGTCTGAATTGAGGCCCACTGTTTGCCAGCAAGCTGGTCTGGGTGGGGGCAGATGGGTCTGGCCCTAGCTGTCCGACTCCTGGATTGCCTTCCCGCAGTGTGCCCTCCTGCCTCCTCTCACTCAGCATCTGCTGAGGGCACAGGAGATTTGAGATGAGTGATGAGACCAAGGAGGTGCTCCCTCTAATAGAGACAGGCATGGACTGGGGTGCGATGCAGGCAGAGGACCTTCCACACCAGGATGGTCAGGGGTGCAGTGGCGGCGGGCGGCAGCTTGTGCTGGAGGCTCAGTGACCTACTGGTGAATGCGGGTGTCCCTGCAGGAGTCCAGAGTCTGCACACTGGGGCATTGCAGGGGGAGGGGCCTGGGACCTTGACTCAGCTCACTGACCCTCTGCAGGTGCTGTATCCTGCACTTGGTGTACAAGCCATCATGGAGCCTTGGGTTGCTTCCGAAGGCATGTCATGCCTGTGAAGGGCTGCACTAATGCTGTGTGTGTGTGGCTTGCACACACTGTGTAAAATGACTTTGAACCCAAGCCAGTACAGCTGCCCTATTGTCATCTGCTGGGCCTTCAATGGGTTGCTCACCTGAGTAGGGGAGGCTCTAGCAAGTGGTTTCCGCCCTGGGGCCTGGCCCAGCCATCCTCACATGCCCTTCTCAGACCTGCTCAAGAGTTGCCAGTGGCCTTTCTCCAGCTCGCTGGCCCAGAATGCTAGGAATGACCAGGGATGCTGCCCAGGCTTGTGTTTGGCCTCTGCCAAGGTCAGATTGTCAGGGAGGCAGGAGGAGGAGGAGGGGCACACTCTCCTGGGAGGAGGGAGAGGGAGGGGGTGAGTCTCTGTTGCCTGGCTGCCCTTTTTTGTGCAAAGGGATACATTAGTCCCTGTGTCTGGAGCCCCCCCATTCATTCCTCCCCATTAGAGGGGTGGAAGGTGAGGAATTTGGGGGGGGGGGGCTGCTTTACCTCTGATCTGGGGGAATTTTGGGGAGGGGCTTTATCTCTGATCTGTATTCCTCCACAGGATCCTGGGGTTGGTGGGCTTGCAGAATACCTGGCTGGAATAACAATGAGAGATGCTCCCTGTGCCTGCTTCTTGCTGGTGCTCCGGAGGATGCTCCTCTGGGGAGGGCTCTGCTGAACCAGCACTTATCCCTGCATTTTCATCCTGGCCCTTCCTTCCTCTCAGACAAAGGCTGGACTATTGGGATGGTAATGCCCTCTGGGCTGACCTTGACTCCAGGTGAAAAATGAACTTGAAGCTGTGCATTCTCATATTTTATGCAGATGTGTTGGGGAATGCAGGGACTGAATAAGGGATGGAGGGAGAAGGGGACTGGAAAGGCTAAGACCTGAAGCTAAGTCTTCTGAGAAGTCATCCTTTTTGATGAAAATGTCCTAGGAGACCTAAGTCACCCACCCTCCACCCTCTAATAAAATTACTGTGCTGCTTCATGCTGAATCTAAACTGAGTCTTCACTGAGGGTGCGACATCTACCTTAAACCATCATAAAGGAAATTATAGGAAGAGAGCGGTAACATAGTCCTGGTGGCAGGACATACAGAATATGGGAAATTGTAACTAAATAGACCTTTATTTACAAAAGATTCATTACAAAATTTTACAAAGAGGTGGCCAACACGTAGAGGTCTGTGTCTCTGTGTTTCTGTTTCTCATCTGCCAGTGTTTTTCTTTTTGACTTTTAAAATAATTTTTTTTTTTTTTTTTTTTTTTTGAGACAGAGTCTCACTATGTTGCCCTCGGTAGAATGCTGGCATCACAGCTCACAGCAACCTCAACTCTTGGGCTTAAGTGATTCACTTGCCTCAGCCTACCAAGTAACTAGGACTACAGGTGCCCACCACAATGTCCGGCTATTTTTTCATTGTAGTTGTCGTTGTTTGGCGGGCCCCGGCTGGGTTCGAACCCTCCAGCTCTAGTGTATGTGGCTGGCGCCTGAGCTGCTGAGCTATAGGTTCCTAGCCTAAAATAATTTTTCTTATAAAATGTATATTTATTTTGCTTGAAGAAGAATTATATAGCACTTATATAAACTAGGTAACTGTTCTAGGTTCTTTGCCAAATATTAACTCATTTAGTGTAAGCCTAAAGCAGCTCTGAGAGGTGGTGTGAAGGCAAAGAGGTTAAGGCACTTTTGAACTTACCGGACCCATTCCTTGTACAGACCCAGGGGTAAGGCCATGGAGACTAGGACACTCTACACTCTCCGAAAAAAAGAACATGTAAAATGTTAGTTCCATTACCTAGAAATTAACACTGTTGAGCTTTTCCAAACTCAGAGCACAGTTACAAGGCTATATACAGAGTATTTTATTGCATAGCTGTATCTTAGTTTATTTTACCAATTTCCTACCGCTTGAATCACAAGTATTTTTATAATGGTCCTACATATATAATTTTGCATCCTGTTCTTTCTTTCTCTTAACATATTCATCTTCTTCATATTATCTTTTTACTTTTGAAAAGTTTCCAAATTTTAAGGAGGTCTTAAAATTCCCCAAACACATGGGTAGGCAGTGCTGTATTCATCATGCTCACTACAGCCTGTCCCAAAGTTGGCAGGACATAGGGAATATGGGAAATTGTAGCTAAATGTATCTTTATTTAGATTCATTACAAATTTTACAAAGAGCTATTTTGTTAATGTTTTGTAAAATTTTGTAACACATATTTTGTAAATAAAGGTACGTTTTGCTACAATTTCTCATTTTCCCTATGTATGGTGACTTTAAGGGCAACTTTTGGGACACTCAGTATGTTATTTGGCAGTTGATTCTGTTGGACTGAGGCTAATGATAAGTTTAGGACACTGTAGATGGTAGAGACGATATTGACTGAAAACCTGGAGGTCTGGTTCAGGATGGACGCCAATGAATGAGTCAACAAGTTTGCAAGTTGCTTATTAGCTGTTACAATGAATTATTTAAGCTGTCTTTAGTAAACCATGAAGCTGGCATTCTTATTCTTTATTATTATTAAGTAGCAAAAAGATGCTATTATGATCAGGTAATTATTTAAGAAGTCTCATTATTTAGTATTGAGTCTCATTATTTACTATTTAGTAGTAAGCTTTGTAAGGTTGGACCAGTGTCACAAGTCGGGGGACAGAGAAAAAGGTCGTCAATACCAGCCATTTCCTATTAGGCTTTTTTCTTCCTTCTGTTTTCCCGAGAGCTTAAGGAAGGACCTGGTTGTTTATAGTATTTCCTGCGGTTTCACAACCTGCAAGTTTGAGGATGTTTGTCATTTACAAATTTTACTTTGTAAAAGGAACAGAGTACACAGCTGTACTGGGTTGAATAGTGTTTCCTCCCAAATTTGTGCCTGCACACACCTCAGAACATGGCATTATTTGAGCATAAAGTCTCTGTCGGTGTCACTAGCTAAGAGGAGATCAGACTGGATTAGCGTGGGCCCTAAAGCCAATTACTGATGTCCTTAGAGGAGAAAAGAGACACCCAGAGACAGAGACACAGGGAAGAACAGTTTCTAGACAAAAAGCCGTGTGACAACAGAGGTGGAGACGGAGGTGATATAATTACAAGTCAAGGAACACCAGAGATTGCAGGGAGCCATGAAGAGCTGGAAGAGGCCAGGAGGGAACCTTCAGAGGAGCACAGCCCTTCTGACATCTCTATCGGGGACTTTTAGCCTCCAGACCTCTGAGGGAATACATTTCTCCTGCTGTAAGCCATGCAGTTTGTAGCAATTTGTTACGTAGCTATTTCCTACCCTAGGAAATGAAGACCGCACTGGCACAGAACAGAGCTCCCTTAGAGGTGTGGGCGAACCGGGCCAGGAGAGTAGGTGCACTCTCTCCCTGTACGTGGGAGCACTCAGTAAATACTTGTTCAATGACTGAAAGATGAAGTGTGCCCTGGTCATTTCATTCTGCATGCCCCGGCCAAAGCTCTGGGAGTTCTAGAAATTTCTAGACAAGCCTCCTCAGCTGCAGGAAGCTCCTCCTCCCACTTATTAGTGATCTCCAGTAGGTGAATGTCTCTGGGCTTGGGTGACCTACTTTGAAAATGCGGAGTTGTCTGGGTTGTGGTGATGATTGAATGCGATGATGTGTGCTGAGCCCAGTGCGTACCCTCAGAACTATAGTCCAGATTATTTATATTGTTTGCCAAAGGGATCAGTAGCCTTGCTGAATATGCCCCGTGTCCTATTCATGCTGTAATGCCACAATCACAACTCCTTTCTACCTCCTCCTCCCTCTCCTCTGTCCAGTGTCTGGGGAAGGCAAAAAGTCCAGAGCGTGAATACTAAATTAATTCCTGTCCTCTTGGGCTGTCTTCCAAATCACCTTGTGGATAGGTCGAGTGACAATGCCATGCTTGAGAGCAAATAAGAAATATGAAGTGCAGTGGAATGGTTGCTACCAGGCTGTGGGCTTCTCTAGGGCACACCCGAGGGACTGTGTTGGAAACGGACACTCAGTATCAGGGGATGCCGTTCCACGTTCTCGCCTGGGGTTAGCACAGCCAACTGTCCTGTTGATTGGATGGGCAGGAGTGTTCTCAAGGGGCAGCAAACCTCAGGTAAATGTGTTTTTTACTCATAGAGATGTGGGGCAGTGGATATCAACATTTTAATACAAAGTAGACAGCAGGGAGAAGAGGAACGTCGCTCCCCCACAGCTCCTGTGCACTTATCCGTCTTTAGGCAGAGTTTGGCAGAATCCGTAAAATGTGCTGCTGCCCCTCAGGTGAAGAGAAACAATTAGGATACAGCTTTTTGGTGCTTTTTGACCTTCATGCAGGAACTGTTCTCACGCCCAGAGAATATCTGCAAATTCTAACACCAGATGCCGGTTCAAACACAAAAATGGGCAAAGCATCTGTAGTTTCTCCTCTGATCATTTAAAAAATATATGCTTGTTAAAAAAAAAACTTCAAACACTACAGACACGTAACAAATACTAGTGGTCTTTCCATATGATGTCATGCCTGCCCTTTGGCAAAGAACTTCAATGAAAGAAGTTAGAAAACCTTGGCCTGGAATCTGAGCTTGACCATTTCCGTATCTTCAGGTGTCCCAGGAGGAGTGTCCTGCTATGGGCCATCAAGAGCGTTACAGAAGGTATCTGATGAAGTTATGTCCACGGTTATTCCTGATCCTTTGTGGGGTCAAAGCATTTCTTTGTTCCCACTCCTGTCCCTGTTTCTGATCTTCTAAGAATTCAGACGTAGGAGAGCTCACTGCCCGAAAAGCCCTGTCCTTTCCCATCTGTAGCTGGCTGCACGGCTGAGCCGCTGTCTCCTCCCAGCCCTTCCCTCTCTTTGCTAGTACTGGCCTGCTCTGACTGTCCTCCCGGGTTAGGTGAGGACACAGAGCAGCTGGCGTCCAGCCTGCAGCAACTATGATGTCCCAAGGCGTGGGCCTGCCTGTGGCCTCCAGGCGTTTTGGAGAATTTTAGAGAAAACTAGGCAGGCTTGGGCCAAGTGTAAGCGTCACCTTACAGGCTTCTGAAGATTCCCATGACACACACCTTATTCTTTTACCTGCTCTGTAAGCACAGCTTGAATTTACTTGGCATCTAGAATTAACTGGAGGATAACAGTTTCTTATCCTTATTTGGAAAATGAATAGAAAGGAGACCCCTTTTCACTTCTGGAAGCACAGAGAATTTGTCCTTCTGGTGCGTTGTGGCTGCTGAGAAATCATTGTGGCTTGCTTTTGTTTTCAGGTGGCAAGCTCCTAGGCAGTAGTAATGACAGTAGTTAATATTTTTGAGTGTTGTTTTCTGTGTAGGAGGTAACTGCCATGCTTTTTTTTGCATGGATTATCTCATTTTATCTTCTCAGCAGCCTTATAAAGTAAGGGTAGTTGTTAATTTCAGAGGAAGAAAGTGACGTTTATCTCACCCTCTCAGTGTACACAGTAAGCCGTGGAGGCTGGATGTGAATATGCCATTTGAGCTCCCAAGGAGGGGGCATTTGCTCCAGAGAATCTTTGCTACTTTCCTCTACGCATCAGATTGAGTGTTACCCATGTTTCCTTTGGAATCTTTTGCCATTTCTTTATTATAAATGCTCTCCATGGTTGGGACCAAGCATAGAGGTTTGTAGTGAGTGTCCAGCAGATTAAACCCAGCATGAATGTTCATTGAGCACCTACTAGCTCCCAGATTGCTACAGTGTAGGGTTCCAGGAGGTACAGAATTGAAGGATGTACAGTTACTGTCCTCAAGCTGCTTACAACTTTGTGTGTAGAAAGCTCTGGGGTACATGTGAAGCTGAAGATAGTTGAGTGTGGGGATATGGAGGAAACAGAACTGGCAGGCTTTTATTTTTATTTCATTTTATTTTATTTTATTTATTTATTTATAGAGACAGAGTCTCACTTTGTCACCCTCAGTAGAGTGCTGTGGTGTCACAGCTCACAGCAACCTCTAGCTCTCGGGCTTAGGCGATTCTCTTGCCTCAGCCTGCCAAGTAGCTGGGACTACAGGCGCCCGCCACAATGCCTGGCTATTTTTTTGTTGCAATTTGGCTGGGGCCAGGTTTGAACCCATCACCCTCGGTATATGGGGCAGGCGCCCTACCCACTGAGCCACAGGCGCTGCCCACCAGCAGGCGTTGAGAGCACCCCAGTTCTGCATATGGGTTGCAGTGCCAGTGACTGGCGCAGAGGAGATGATGGACTTGGGGTTTATAACCTATAATGTCGTTATGCTGTGGAAGCACTGGGGAAGGGAAGGCAGTGGATTCAGCTGTGAGTCTCAAAGGACTGATGAGAGGACTGGGGAAGACTGCACGGAGGAGGAGAACAGCGTTGCAGGATGAGTGGAAGTTCACCAAGGGGACTGAACAAATGGAGGGACAGCAGGAGCGGAAGCCTAGGAGAGAGTCTGCGTGTGACACATCCAATGTGTCCAGAGAGCACCGATGTCACAGCCGAAGTCAAGAGGGGAAGCGGTCAGACTGTGAGACCTCAGTCCCACCTCATCTTGTTACCACCTGTGTGGCTGGTGCTGTGGCTTCATCCCCTGTGACATGGGAAGGGACTCGTGCCCAGCTAGTGGAGGTGGGGAAGTTCTTGGTGTGCAGCCCTCCCATCTGAAATGCTCCATGGATGTCCCCCGCAAGCATTGCCTTTGGCCTGATCTTTTCTTTCTTTCTTTTCCATTTCCTTCCTCTCCCCTAAACCACTCTACATTTTCACAATTTAGAACATATTCTTTTCCTTTTTACTTTTTCCTCTGAGACAAAAGGAAATTCCAATTTGTTGCTATTTCCTAATTTGTTGACTTCATACAAGACACCTGGAGAACCTTGACTATTTACTGCCCAGGCTGCTGGAAAGTGTTTCCAGAGGGTGAGTGGGGCTGAAGGGAGACCTGGCCTATGCCAGTTAGGGAGGGTGTGGGCCCCTTCTCCCTTTGGCAGCAATCACTTGGTCACACTCTCATTTTATCTTAAAGGCCTCATGCTGGAAAGAGAGATTGATTCACTCCCCGAGCAGCAGACGCTCAGAACCCCCCGGAGACTTCTGTGTCACCCCTGTGTTACCTGGGGGACCTGCCAGGTAGACCTTATCTGGGTGCTGCTGAGCACAGTCGATGAGGGGTGGCTTCAGGGTGTGCACTGGGACTAGGTCCCCAAGACAGTTCCTGGGCATCCTGAGGTTTGAGACCCTGTGACCCAGAGCATAAGGCTGGGAGAAGCCTTTTGTGAGAACAGTAGTGTGACTTGCACTGTGAAGGCACTAGATACGTATGGCATGACCCACACCCCCAAAAGTTGTATGTGTCTGTACATTCTGCGTAGCTTGCCTGGAATTCCGTAATGCCACCCAGTTCCCCCAGAGCTCTGACAGATTTTTCACACAGTGAGTTTGAATTTCTCCTGCTTATTTATTTCAGTTTTTCTCTTTTCTCTCCCCCTGCTCCCCCCACTTCTCTGCGCCTTCCCTGTCCCTACTGATGGTAGATGTGCTTTTCTCTCCTTCCCCCACCAACATGGATGGGGTGGGACCTGGGTGGTGTCTGCTGCTTACCAGGCTTCCCCGGAGTGGAGCGCTTGCTGGACTGTTAACAGCACCTGTCCTCCGGGGTGCATTCGGGTGGCTGCAGGACAGAGCTGTGACCCCAGGCCTCGTTCCCAGTCTGTGCTGCCATCCCTTCCTCCTGCCGCCACCCCCAGGTTGAATTTACCTGGAGTCCTAGGAAGGGAGATGGCTGCCAGAGTGTACTTAGCAGGACATGTCTGCGTGACTTGAAGTAAAGACCTGTTTCTGTGCAAGTCAGAAATACATTCCAAAGTCAGGAGCATGACCTCGCCGGAAGCCCCACTAATCCAGGTTTTAAAGAGGAGTTGGAACAAAGGTGGTGATTATGGGAGGTGTGGAATAGTGGGATGTGGGAAATGACCCATCGGCAGGGCGTGTGATGGAGAGTTCCAAGACCCCAGCCCCCGATAGCTCGGGAGCTCAGGGTGCTCAGAGTGGGCCTCAATTCTAAAGCGAGGCAGGGTTCCGTGTGATGATGGACCTCCAGGGGACTTGCAGAGTGATAGTTCACGCTTTGAGTTCAAGTGATAGTTCACTTGAGTTCAAGTTCACGCTTTTCACAAACTAGGCAGGGTGCCCACTCCCCTCAAGCTGCTGTTCCCGTATTTTGTGATATGAGAGGGATATGAGACCTGTCTGTGGGGATCTGAGGATGGATGAGGATTAAATGGAAAATTAAAAGGGGACCTGTCCCTCCACACTGCTTACTTTGAAGGTCACTCCCTTCCCTACCCCTCCTTCTGTTTGTGGTGGCATTTGGCTTCTACCTCCAATGGAGTATTTCTCATAGCACCATTTCTTTAATGGAATTTTAAGCTCTTTGAAGGTAAGAACCTCTTGAATTTTCATCAAAGTCACTGACCTTTCTTGCACACGCGCACACTGGAACTTCTGTGTTCTGCATCTTCAAGGGTAGGTCCTGCTCTCCTTGAGTCAGTTTGATGGCTTAGTTCCTTGGCACTTTGCCCCTTTGTTCATGGAAATTTGACTGACATGTGGGCCTTTGTTGACCTTTCTTTCCCCCAGAGGTTTTGTGGACATGGGCAGGTAAACAGAACTAAAAAAAAAAAAAAAAGAAGAAGAAAACAAAACCTTTAAAGATCTGTCATTTGTAGAAGAAAAGTGTTCATGACTTTTGCCAGCCATTTCAGTATTTTCCTCACCTTCCAGGTTAAAAATGACAGAGTTTGGAGGTGAACACTGATTACATGTGGTCTTTTCTTATGCTGAGGACCTCCTATGTGGAAGGACTTTGCACAGCTTGTGTCTGACCTCCCCCTAACTCTGCATGGCAGGGCCCATTCTGCATACATGGATGCAGAGTCGAAGAACTGAAGCTCTGAAGCTCATGGCTTGGCAGCCTCGGAGCCTTGGAGCGGACATTCTCACCCTGGTCCATTTGTCTCTACAATGCTGGCTGTTGTGTGACAGCACATTTCTCTCTTCTCCCCTCCTGCCTGTCTGCCTGTCTGCCTCTCTTTCTTCCTTAAAATTACTATTGCTTGGGCAGTGCCTGTGGCTCAGTGAGTAGGGCACCAGCCCCATATACCGAAGGTGGTGGGTTCAAACCTGGCCTGGGCCAAACTGCAACAAAAAAATAGTCAGGTGTTGTGGTGGGCACCTGTAGTCCCAGCTAAGCTACTCAGGAGGCTGAGGCAAGAGAATCACCTGAGGCCAAGAGCTGGAGGTTGCTGTGAGCTGTGATAACGTGGCACTCTACCGAGGGTGACAAAGTGAGACTCTGTCTCTTAAAAAAAAAAAAAAATTGGTTTGGTGCCTGTGGCTCAAGCAGCTAAGGCACCAGCCACATACACCTGAGCTGACAGGTTCAAGGTTCAAATCCAGCCCAGGCCCGCCAAACAGTAATGACGGCTGCAACCAAAAGAATAGCTGGACGTTGTAGCAGGCACCTATAATCCCAGCTACTTGGGAGGCAGAGGCAGGAAAATCACTTGAGACCAGGAATTGGAGGTTGCTGTGAGCTGGGTTGCCATGGCACTCTACCCAGAGTGACAGCTTGAGGCTCCGTCTTCAAAAAAAAAAAAAAATTACTATCACTTTTCCTTGCTAGTCTGATCTAATTAATTAAAAAGAAGCCTAAAAGTCCAGCTTGGGTAATAGAGCGAGATTTGTTCCAAGGCATTCCTTATTAGCCTTATTGGGAGAGTCATACTCCTGTCCTGCTGATCCTAGGACAGCATGTGAGAAGTGCATACATATCCTTCCCTCCTGGATGCTGCTCTTGGGTGTCCTGAGAGCATTTGCCTTCCCACCTGTGAGAAGGTGTGGGGAGTTGGTTGTTCTGTGGAGACCCACCTCCGCAGACCCGGATCCTATTGGGAATGATGTCACGGCTCTAGGCCAAAGCTGGAGGAGCCCGTCTGGAGAGGTGTGTCATGGGTGACAGGAGGGAATTAATGCGAGAAAAAGAGCAAGACTTGGGACCTGCTGGTGACCTGGTGGAGCCATTCTGCTCAGTTCCTGGCAGTGAATGTTCTTTCTTCCCTCTCTTTCTCCCTTCCTTCCAGAATTTCACTTTGTCACCTGGGTAGAGTTCTGTGGCATTATAGCTCACAGCAACCTCAAACTCTTGCGCTCAGGCAATCCTCTTGCCTCAGCCTTCCCAGTAGCTGGGACTACAGCCGCCCACCAGATCACCTGGCTATTTTTTAGGGTTTTTCTCCTGCTTAGTCTGGACTTGAACTCCTAAGCAATCCTCCCGCCTTAGCCTCCCAGCGTGGTAGGATTACAGGCATGAGCCGCTGTGCCTGGCCTCTGGCAGGGGGTGTTGTTGGTGACTTGGGAAAGTCTCTGTTTCCTGCCTTTTTGGCAGCTTGCCCTCCACCTTTCTTTCTTTCCCAAAGCTTCTTATCCTATTGCTCTGGCCCAGTCTTTCCCACCACAGTCTTCTAATGTGAGGCATACTAGTAGTCAAGCGAAAAGTTCCTGGGGCAGAATGCCTGGGCTCACAGGCCACTCTTTCTCACTGCCTGCCTGCATGGCTTGGGCCTGCAGCTGCTGTGGCCAGTGTTGTCATTTGTCCGTGAGTACACACCTCCCAGGGATGCTGGCAATTGTGTGAATGCAGCCAGTGCTCTTAGAATAAGTACTTACTCAGCAGATGTAGTTGATACCCATTTTGCGTGGCTTCTGTTCATGCCACCTTTGGCCCACAATGTTCCAGTGTCTACTAGATGAAGGAACAGTGTCTCCCTTAGGCGTGGTGCATGTCGCCCACTCTTCTCGCCGAGGTTTGCTTCTAACTCTGAATCTGCAGGTCTCAGCCGCTGACCTTGGGCAAATCACTTCACTTCTGGGTTTTGCTTTTCAGCTGCTCAGTGTGGAACACTGAACCAGGTTACTTCTAGGGTTTCTTGTGCACCAACGTGCTGGGGCCTTTCACATCCAGTGTGGCCCGGCCTCTCCTCCCTTCCTTAGCTTCTTCCAGCCTACCATGGCAACCTGGATGTTGCCCGGTGCACTCATTTGTGGACATGCAACATCTGCGTGTTTGCTTCTGTGCATATCTTGGCACCACCTGAAAGCTTCATGAAAGCGGACCATGTCTTTCATGTCTGACATCATTTCCAGCTCCTACCACTGCAGTGGGATCTAGCACATGAGCACTCAGTATGTGGTGTGCATTCAGCTCTCATTCAGTCAACATCTACTGAGTGCCTGTTGCGTGCCCAAGTGTGGTACAGAATATGTGTGGGCATTTGGAGCCTGGCAGACCCTAATGTCTGTATTTCCTAAGAGTGGCTGTAAGCAAAGGACTTTGCAAAGTTTAAGCAGGGCCCTATGGCACAATGCAGGTGAAGGTGCCCAGCTCATTGCAGGGGAAAGTAACCCCCCATCGAGTCAGTGAGCCGGGTTGGGTTGGGTTTGCATCTCCCAAACCCAGCTTGTGGGAGTAATGCCAACAGTGCTGTGCTGTTGAGGGTGATCCTGGCTGTCTGCTTGTGTTGTGAGGCACTGTGTGCTGAGCATGTTACATACGCAGTATCTCAGCCACAGATGAACTTGAGGACAAGCATTTTTATTTCTTGTTTTTATTAAACAGAAGAGGAGCCACATTGAGTGAGCCAAGGATATGTGCTCAAGGCCACACAGCCAGGAGCGCATGTGGGGAATCACGCCCTGGCTGATCTGGCTCTGGACCCACCTCACACCTGCCCCTCGATGCGGAGTCTGGTGAGGAAGAGGGTGGGGGCTGCTACCTCTCTCTTCCTTGGAAGAACATAAAGGAGACCCCTTCTTTGTAGTGTCAGTTTTAAAGAAATCTCACCTAGCTAACCTGAGAGAAAGAGAAATCGAGGCAAGCTAAGATCTTGAGCATGTTAAAGACTGGACTCTGACCATGTAGAATAGCTCTCTTATCTCCTGAAGCCGAGACTCCTGCCTCGCTGGCTGGATTTCCACACCTGCCGACTCTCGCCAGTACTAAAATTAAAAATGTGGTTGCTCACTCTTGCAAGAGAGACACACGCTGCACACGCACAGAGCCCAGAAGAGCGGAGGCCGAGACAGGACGGCACAGCCGCACACACTGGGAAACGCTGTCCTGCCACAAACGATGACGTTCTTCTGGTGCCAGGGCTTGCCCTCCTGTGCTTTCTGCACTCCAGACCTCTGGCCTCTTCTGCCGGCCTGTGCCAACACCTGGCATGTGCAGTAGTCCATTCCAAAAGGGTCTGTCTGCCCACCTCATATTTGAGGGTGCTGATGTGCAAAGATGCTCTTGTGATGTGGGACGGGAAATGAGGCAGCCTGTTTTTCATTTTTCTTCCAAATGTCCACTGCAGGGGATTCTGCTGGTGGAAACATCTGCTCTGGAGGGTGGAGAAGGAAATGACAAGTGTGTGTCCCGTCTGACAGCCCCGGAGGCAGAGATGAGAGGGACTCGGACAAGAGAATGGAGCTGGGTGCCGTGTTTTCTTGGGCAATTCCGTGTCCCTGAGCCAGAGCCTGCTTATTTATGAAGTTGTCCCCTCTATGTCCTCCCTGGCAGGGTCAGCTGCAAGGCAGTGGGTCGCGAGGATACAGTGAAACTGGGACACCCGGAAGCTGCTGATTCCCAAGCCTTGAGGGGGTGTTCCGATGTCCGCAACATTCCAGCAAGCAGACTTTCACAGGAGAGACTTAAAAAATGTGAACTCGCTTTTGGTAGAAGTAATGTGTGTGAAGAAAAGTGCATAAATCATGTGCATAGAGATAGCTTGTTAAGTTTGCTGAAATTGGACCTGTGTGTGGAGCCGGCACTTGGATAAATAGAGTATTTTCAGCATTTTGGAAGCCTCCTCCCAACCCTTTCAGTTGCTCTCTAAGGATAACTTTGTCCTGGCTTCTAACCTGATAGATTTGTTTAACCTGTTGATGTACTTAATATAAATAATATCATAATGTATGCCTGTGTCTGGCTTCTTTCAACCAAGGTTATGTTTGTGAGATGGATTCATAGTGTCGTGTGCACATATAGAACACTCTTGGTGACAATATTCACATACACCTGTGCTTTTATAACAAGGGGTAGAACTGTAGGGTCATAGGACACGTGTATGTTCAGCATTAGTGGACTGTACAAAGTGGTTTCACAAAGTGGTCGTTTGTCCTTCCTCAGAAGGTCCGTTCACCAGCACATAAGAGTTTCAGTTCTATTTCGGAGCCAATCCTTGACATTGTCTTGTCTTTTTTTATTTTAACCATTTGATTACAGAAAGAGCAAATGACTTAAATCTTGCAGCAAGTAAGTCTGAGAGAAAAAGAAAATGCCCCCTTCAGGAGAAGTGTTATGACTTGGGGAGATTGGAAGTCCCTCAGGGGGTATGTGTACAGTGCATTCTTGCAGGCGGAGGGCATGGTGTGGCCACCCCCTCGTGTGAGCATCAGCTCAGCCCCCGCCATTGGTCAGGGACCACACTTGGCTGCAGTAATACCCAACAGACCATGTAATAATTCTTTCTCAGGTGACAGAACTTTAATGGGCCTGACCCCAACAAAACAAACTTGGCTTCAGACTTGCCTCTGGGCTTCAGTAAATAGTTAACAGACTATTTTCCCCATTCTTTCCCCTGCCATTAGCTGAGGCTAGTACCGTAACTCACAGCTTCCGTTCCTGCTGGGAGCAGCGCCTCTCAGCTGACTGGACCCCAGCCCTGACACTCCAGAGCAGCGCCTCTCCCAGGCTGCTTCCCTGTGCTGGCAGCTCTTGGTCACTACTTGTAGGAGCTGAGGACTGAAAAGGAGTGCGTGTGGGCTGTGCGGGGCGACTGACCTTGACTTGCAGGAGGCCTCTTCTACCTTCTACGTAGACTTAGTTGAAGTTAATCACCGCCAGTCACCCGAAAGGTCCTCCCTAACTGTTGACCCCTGCTGACTCTGAGGAAAGCTGCAGTCTGGACATAAACCGTGCGGCAAGCCGTGTTTCCATTTTACAAATGAGGACATTGGGGTGCCCAGATGTTACAGGGGGCAATAGGAGTGGATATGTTTTTACGAAGAAGACATACCTTACTATTTCCTTACTTTTTTAATTGGTTGCTGTAAGTGTGTGTGTGTGTGTTTGTGGGTCGGGGCAGGGTGTAGGTACCTAGCTAGCTTAATTTCCATATTGAGGGCGGGCTGTTTCTCATCACTGAAGAATGCATAACACAGGGGAGGGAAGCCCTTCTCATACTCTTGCTTGGTAGATAGAATAACAGCCCCCAAAGAGGTCCATGCTCTGTTCCCTAGAACCTGTGAATATATCGTCTTATGTATCAGAAGGGGATTTGCAGATGGGATTAAGACTGTGGACCTTGAGATGGAGAGATTATCTTGAATCTTCTGGATGAGTCCAGTGTAATCACATGGATCTTTAAAAGTGAAGCATTGACTGGACATAACACGACTCATGACTGTCATCTTAGCTGAGGCAGAAGGATCCCTTGAGCTCAGCAGTTTGAGACCAGCCTGATCTTTACTAAACATGGAAAAATTGGCCAGGCGTCATGGTGGGCACCTGTAGTCACAGCTACTTGGGAGGCTGAGGCAGGAAGATTGCTTGAACACAGGAGCTTGAGGTTGCTCTGGACTGGGCTAACATCACAGCCAGCACTATAGCCTAGGTGACAGAATGAGACTCTGTTGCAAAAAAAAAAAAAAAAAAAAAAAAAAAAATAGGAGAGGAAAGCAGAGAGTTAGAGAAAGAGATGTGACAATAGCAGCAGAGGCAGAAGGATGCTCTGATGCTCTGTTGCTGGATTTTAAGATGGAAGAAGGAGCTACCTGTGAGCCAAGCCATATGGATGGCCCTGTCTAGAAGCTAGAGAAAGCTGCAATCTCTCTCAGTGCCTCCAGAAGGGACGCCATCTTACCAATGTTTCACCTGCTTAGAGAGACCTGTTTCAGACTCCTGACCTCCAGATATGTAAGATAATTAGTGTGTGTTTTTAAAATCACTAAGTTTGTGAAAATTGGTTTCAGCAGCAATAGTTACTATTGATGGAATTTGGTGTAGTGGTCAAGCTCATGGACTTTGGAACTAGACTGCCTGGTTTCAGACCCCTGTGCTGTGATATTTTTAGCTGTGTGACCTTGGGAACGTTGCTTTCCTTCTCTTGACCTCAAATATCTCATCTCTAAAATTAGTTAACTGTGGTCTGTAACTCAGTTTTTTTTTTTTTTTTTTTTTTTTTTAAACATTAAATGAGGATTGTATATATGTGAAAAAACTAGAAGCAGGTTTTAGCTGCAGTCATTCTGGGGAGGTATCCCTTGCTGGGTCACTCAGAATGGTGGGTCAGAAAACTTGAGAGACAGGTGGTCTAGCCTCAGTGGTCTAGCCTCAGATTCAGGCTCTGCTCTTAATAGTTTGAGTTATACCCAAAGCGAGTAGAATAGAGAAACGCCAGCATACTGAGTCCAAAGTAAGCAAGTGTCCTTTATTGATCGGCCAGGCCAAGAGCAGGCTCACGCCTCAAAGTCTCTTGATCCCTAGAAGCAGTGGGGGGAAAACCTTTTATAAGGGGCTTTCGGTAGGAGAGGGGGGATCTTTAATGCAAGCCGAATTTGACAAGAGCCAACACCTGGTCAGGTGAGTCCTTACAAGGGGAAGCTGGGGTTTTGCAGTTATTACTAAACTCTTTCAGCTGAGCTTCCCGTCTTGAAGGGGGAGTGTTGAAAGCCCTTAACAAGGTGGAGTTGGGGCATAATAGAGTCAGATTAATTGTCTGTGCTTCCATTTCCTCATCTGGAAAATAGAGACAGGCATCCCAAGATGTTTGGGGGATCATATCAAATGGTGAGGTCAGAGCTTTTAGCAGGTGAATAACAGATGTTCCATGAAGGACAGTTATTGTGATCCTTGAGTGGACTGGGGTATGTTGGGTCTCAAGCCCTAGACACCCACCGTGGGTTAATTTGTTTTTTCAGGTACCTTTGGAACAATTTAAGTACACTGCTTTGGGGGGGGGGGCAAAGGCCTGATAGCTGTAACAGCACTTGGCACCCAGTAGGTGCTCAGCGACTGCTGCATGAATAATAAAGAAACAGGCCCAGGGCCAGGCCCGAAGATGCTCACAGTGAGTGCAGGACAAGGCCTGGGGCCATGCCAAGGTTTTGTGGTTGTCTTTAAAAAGAAACAAAACAAAGAACTACTTCCTACCAGCTGACCCTAAATCTCTGAGTTCCCTGCCCTCCCAACCCTGCAGGGAGCACAGGCTATGGGCCAGGCCTGGCCTTGCTGTCAGCTTTCAGGACAGTTCCTTAACTGCTCTCCTCTCCGCCTTCACCCTGTCCTTCCCTCCCGTCCCCGTCTGAGAGGCCCTGGGTGCCTCTGGGAGGCGGCACTCACCTGGAGGTCTGGCTGGACTCCCGTCTCTCCTATGTTTGGGTTGCCAGAGTTATGACGAGTTGTTTTTAGTGTCTTCCTCTCTAAGTTAGTGTCGAATATACGGAGGGAAGAATGAGTGACTACTCCTCTGGGTCTGTGATTGTGTTCAGACTATTTTCTTCTTCTTCATCCCAGGCCTGATCAGAAGGCGATTCAAATGATGCTTCTCGCCGTGGCTGTGCCTGTTAGTTACGTGGAGCTTTGCCCAAGGATTTCCTGAGCCTGCTGGATCTGCACTGATATTTGGCCATCTGAGGATTAACGCTGGTGGAAGCATGCACTGGAATTACACGCACCCGGCACATTTCAGGATGCTAAAAGTGGTTTTGAGGAAGGCCCTGGCTGAGAGCCTGGTGGATTCTCTCAGCCCTCACAGCCCATGGAGGATGGAGGTCAGTGGCTGCCTGTGAGGTTCAGCGCTCTGGTCGGTGGGGTCTTCCTCTGCCGTCAGTCACCCTTTGGGACATCCTATGGAATGTGAGTCCTCGGTCTCCTGCTTGTCAAGCATCTCATGCAAGTTCTGGCCAGTGTTCTGCTGGGCTTTCAGGGAGGCTGTCCTGGCTGGTGGTTTGCTGTGCTGTGGCTGGTTGTCAAAAGGAGCTGGTATTTAGTGACACTCCCCTCCCCCCACACGTCTGGCACGGTGTTGGGGGACAGATGGAAACAGATTGATACTTCCTAGGAGCTGCCACTGTTCTTGTGCTAACTCATGTCATCACACCTCTCATGGAATTCCCTGGTTCGTGTCTGACCCCATCTACCTGACTGTAAGTGCCATGAGGGCCCAGGGCTCTGTATGTGGCTCTGTGTCTTTAAGACCTTGTGTGGTGCCTGGCGTGCTGTTTCTCATGCGTAGAAAGGATGGATTAAGGCAGGATGGTTAATGAATGAAGACTATGGGACAGTAGGGAAGGTACACATGGGGGGATAATTTCTTGGCTCTGTGCTTCGAACTGGGAGCCATATTACACCATATGGTTGGGGCTGTGAGGCTTGTATGCCAGCAGGTACCCATGGAGCCAGACAGGCCTGGGCTTGAATCTTTAACATGCACACATGATGAAGTAGTGTTACCACTCTCTGCGTCTTGGATGCTGAAGATCAACAAGCACACATCGGCATGCTGAACATGCAGCAGACACTCAGCACATGGCAGGGTGATGTTGGCTGGGGCAGCTTCTGTGGACGGAGGTGTTGCTCGGCCCTTGACTCTGTGCAGAGCCTTGTAGGCAGTGCTGGACTTTTTTTTGGGGGGGGGGCACTGGCAGTGCTGGACTTTAATCTCGGCACTGCCATTGGCACGGACAGTTGATTAAAGGTAACAGTCCCTGGAAACTGTGGGAAGCCGAAGGGACAAGCAATGCCAGGTGAGAAACGAGGCTCAGGCCACCTGGAGGGAGGGAGGGAGCAGCCAGTTGGCCACGGAGGCCTGATCATGTTCTGCAGCTGATGGAAAGGACTGACTGGCCTCTTGGGTCCAGACATGGTGGCTTGAGAGGCTGCTATCTTCCGGTCTTCTTTGCCTCAATGCTGAGCTGCCCAGAGGAGCACTACAGCTCCATCGGCAAGTGGCCTGGGACTCAGGTTACTGGGGACCTCCTGGCATTTGGCTGTCAAGAAAGTGCTTGGGGCAGAGCCTTGGGTCTGATTTCTATTAGGTCGCTGATTCTGCTCAGGACTGATGGTGCTTCCTCACACAAGCTTTCCTGACCTAATATACAGAACGTCCCTCTGGTGTCATACACTGTTCTCATCCACAACTCCTACAAGTATCATAATTTTATATTCATCTCTGCATGTTATTTGATGTCACATCTTTCTCCCACATAGAAAGCAATCCTTTGAGTTCAGGAAATACATTTGTCTTGCCTACAGGCTGGCACCTAGTAGGCACTTTATTTGTTGCATCTTAGTTGCCCTGATCAAATGGTGACTCTTAGTGGCCTAGTATCAGCTTCCTTGAAAAGAACAGACAAAAGGGAAATACGCCCAAAAGGGACGCACATTGTCTTTGAGGGTCTGTGCAACTTAGCCCAGGATTCCCACTAGCTGGGCAATGGTGTGACCATTTTACTGTTGAGAACCTTGAGGCTCTGAAGGGTCACATAACTCGTTGAAGGTCATTTATTCAGTAGAAGTTGGAACAGAAAGCTGAAAATCTCTTGGCATTTTGCACTGAACCAGGCTGCGTCAGCTGAAGAAGAGACTTCTTGAGGTCCACAGAAGTGAAGCTGTGCTGCTCTAGGCACCACGCAGGTCCAGGAGGCGAGGCATTTCCGGGAGGGCTGCTGAGGACCTGTAGGAGCTGTCCACAGAAGCTGCCCCAGCCAGCATCACCCTGCCATGTGCTGAGTGCCTGCTGAGTGTTCAGCACCCCAGTGTCCGGGCAGCTCAGCACTGAGGGCACTCAGGGCTGGGTGATCTGGCTGGGCTTGCGGGGGAGCAGTGCTGCCCTGGGACAGGAAGGGCCACGGGGGGGGCGGCAGCGGCCCTGCGCTGCCCCTCACTCGTACCTTCCCTGGCCTCTCCTACTTCTTGCCAACTGTCCCCCTTGCAGGGTGGCAACCTTGCTTCACTTATCACATGCCCCACAGCTGTTTTTACTCCTTTTTATCAGTTACTCTCTAGAACAGTGGTCTCAACCTTGCTAATGCCAAAATGTATTTTCATTGTTAAAAAGGGGTTGCAACCCACAGGTTGAGGACCGCTGCCCTAGAACAACCCCATTGTGATGGTCTGGGTTACCTCCTGCTCCTCACAGGACAGCCAGGGTGGGCTCTGCACCGCATGACGCAGAACAGTTATGGGGAGAAATAAGACTCGCCTGCCCGTGTTGGTGAGGAGGGAGCACCCTGTGGACAGCAGTGTGGTAACTGTCATTGTTCATTAAACTATGCTGTATGCAGGGCGCATGGCAATCAATGTGTCATTCAAACCGCAGAACAGAGCGATGGGGTAGGGACTACTGCTATCTGTTTTGTCATTCAAGTTCTTGGAGCACAGCGAGGGAAAGCAAGAATCCCTAGGGAACTCAGGCAGGAAGTGAACATAGCTTGGTCTGACTCCAAAACCACTGGGCGGTGCTGCCTGGAGCTGGAGAAGCAACTGTTCCATTGTCAGCCCTGGTGACTTTGGGTCTTGGGCAAAACACCTCTCTTCGCTGGGCCTTAGTGTGTTCATTCATAGACGCTCTAATTTCCTCTGTAAGTTGGGACACTTCAGAGTGAAAGAGGCTCTGGGATGACAGATGTAAATCAGGTTGTGTCTGTGCTCATCAGGACCAGAGGTCTCCAGATGCATGAGTCAGATACTGGGGGCCACCGGTGCTGGTCCCCCAGGTGCGGTGCTGCTGGTGCTGGTGCTTTTGCTGCTGGTGCTGGTGCTATTTCCTAGGTCCCAGGCAGTGCCTTCATTTCCCCTGTGGATTTTTGCCAATAGTTTGTGTTTCTGGTTATAGCACAGGAGCTTGCTGGCCTGGTCTCCCCTCACTGTCAGCTGCTTAGAAGGATGCATCTCTCCTGTTGTCCCTGATGGCTACTAGAACAGGCCTGATCTGTGTGTGTTTTCACTTGCTGGCCCCTGTGGTGATTGACAGCACGTGCTCAGGTCCAGGGGCTGCCCTCCCACCCACCCAGACAACACAGCCAGGTTCCTGAACATGTTCCCACCTGTTCCCACATGGTGCCTAGATGCCCTGGTGTCACACCTTGCAGTGAGGGAAGGCTGTCACACCCCGTTGTACAGGCTTCTACAGGGCTTCTCAGTGAACAGCCTGGGTTGCTTGAGAGCTGGTGTTTTTGAATGCTTGGAATGTACCTCCAATAACCTTCCAATCTGGCTGGGCATTGTGACTCCCTTTTATGTGTGAGCAAACTGAGGTTCAGTGAAAGCCAGACACTGCTACTGTGATCTCTGGAGAGGGCATAGAAACTGGGCCGTGTGCTCCAAGTTGTCGGCCCCAACACCCCTACTCCTGCACTGCCAGTGTTTCTCAAAGTGTGCTGGTGAGGGATGCAAAATGATTTTAGGTTATGGATGTGCACACTTTTTGAAAAATTGTTTTATGTTTACTTTAATCTTTATTAGAAAAAGACCACAATTGGCACATGAGACCTGTGATTTTACAAATAATTACTGATTAGGATGTCGATATTTAAGAAAACCTGAACTTTACGAGAATACTAAGTTAAAGACAGGTGAACGTAGCCCTTCTGAAGAGGACTAGACTTGGGGCACAGGTCCTATATTTGAATTGCAGTTCTCTGACTGTGCAACTCTGGCCATGTCACTGGAAGTAGTGGCTCTGTGTCCTGTTGCTGTCAACTGTAGCTTCAGTTCATGGGGATCCTCCCTAAATCTGGAAAATTCATGATGAGGTGACTGCATGGGCTTTAGTCTCAAGTTTGATTGAAAACAATAGGCTGACCTCAGTGACTCACACTTGTAATTCTAGCATTCTGGGAGGCTGAGGCAAGTGGACTGCCTGAGCTCAGGAGCCAGAGCAAGAGCAAGACCTCCATCTGTACTAAAAATAGAAAAACTTGCTGGGCATTGGGGCAGGTGCATAGTCTCTGCTACTGAGGAGGCTGAGGCAAGAGGATCACTTGAGCCTAGGAGTTCGAGGTTGCTTTGAGCTATGATGCCATGGCACTCTTCCCAGGGTGACAGAGTAAGACTGTCTAAAAAAAAAAAAGAAAAGAAAAAGGAAGGAAGGAGGAAGAAAAGAAAGAACAGAAAGAAAAATAGTAAGAGCCAGGACAGCAGCACCTTACAGTCCTAAAATTCTGCTCAAATTGACCGTGCCTATTGATCTCAGCCCCGTCAACTCCATTACATTCATTGAGTGCCTAAAAGTTTCTATTCAACCCCTGCATTACTATCTGAGATTGAATTATGAAATAGTAAATGTTTATACTATTTATTAATTGATGACTTATTTATTCATTTTTCTCATTTGTTTCTCTTGAATAAATGAAGGATAGTATTACTTACTTCATGAGTTTATTATGAAAATTAAATAAGAGACCATATTAAAGGGCTTAATTTAGTGCCTGGTATAAAATATATATTGAAAGAACATTAGCTACTTTGAAACAGAATGTTAAAGTGGAATTAGAAAATCAAAACACGGGCAAAAAGATAAAAAAATTTTAAAGATGAGTGAATTGCTAACTTTTAACATTAAATTTAGTGCTGAACTTCCCAGTTAGTACAACATACTAAGTAGGTTACATTTCTGTCTAAATGAAGAATTGGCAGACTTTTTATATCAAGTGCTTAATAGTAAATATTTTCAGCTTTGTAGGCCACACAGTTCTGTACTGCTAGTCAGTTCTGTTTTGTGCCTGGAAAGCGGCCATAGGCAATATGCAAATAAGTGGGTGTGACTGTGTGCCAATAAAACTTTATTTATAACAACTGGCAATGAGCCTATAAACTGCAATTTGTCCCTGGACTAAATGAAGGAAACCTGTTTGTCTTTGGAAGGCAGAAACTTCTCCTGGATCATTAACACTGAAAAGAAATTTGTTATAATATGTAATATTTTTTATGAAACTTATTAAATAGCATATGGACAATGCTTTCATTGGTGTTTTACAGAAAATCTAGAAGAAAGTCTCACACAACTAGTTCTGTTGCTGTTCATTTAGCAGGCATTTATTGAGCATTTACTATGTCCTAGGCTCTGATATTAACTACTAATAAAACCTAAAGAGATATGCACTTTGGCAGGGAGTGCTGCTTTGGCTAGAGGTGATCTTGGTGACAATTTAAGGAGGTCAATATAGAGTGTTTTCAGCACTGGAGACATTGTCTAGTCTCTGAATTACACAGGGGCATCAATGCTAATTTGAATAAACTTTTGGTCTGGCAAACCTGGCCTCCAGGGACAGCCAATCTCATAGAGTGGCTGTGTCATATGAGATCCTTGCTCTCTTTGACAGTTACAATTGTTGAAAGAATGTGATCTTCTAAATCAAGTTCATAGCTGTGTGACCTTTCTTAACCTCTCTGAGCCTCACCTGAGCCCTCTATAGTTCATAATACGCCTGGATCTCTAGTACTCTCTCCTTACGCTAGTACTCACCGGCTAGCATTTGCTCTCTAAATGTTTGCATCTCCCTGTGGGGGTTGAGCAGCTGCTCTGTGCTTTCCCAGAGGGAGCCTAGGCGTGTGTGAGTGTGGGGGGGGCATTGCAGCCCCCTCCTCCCCAGCGTGTATTCAGTGTAAGAAGTCTTGAGAAAACACTGGGCTGTGGAATTCCAAAGTTAATGAAGGGAGTGGATTCCATGAGGGTCTCCGTTTGACCTCCCCCTTCCCCTACCCAACCCCCTGTTATCCTAGAGAGAATTTGGAGGCAAGTGACGGTTTATAGCCCTTGCACAAAAGAACTCTCACGCTGTGGCTGTGGTGAAGAACCATGGCTTTGGGCACTGGGAATCTGGGCTGGGGGCTGAGTTGGAGCCTCTTCCCTACAGTGCTGGTTAACCTGAGAGGGACATCTCAGGCCAGACCAGGCAGGACATCTTGGGAGAAGAGAAACAAATTTGATAAACTTGGGAAATGGTTCTTTGCTGTCCAAAAGAGGAGTTAAGTAAGGGGCTGTGTGAAAAGTTTGAAAGAAGACTCAGTTCCCCTAGGAGGAAAAAAAAGGGGGGGAAATCATTGTTCTGATAGTAGGGCTTGAGTGCTATTTCAGTGAGGACTAGTGGAATAGGATGGAGAGGACAGGCTTTCGTTTACTGATACAGTCTGAAGATACATTCTGTGTTCTTGGCTTAAGGAAGCTTTGGGGAAAGGGCTTTGGAGACCAAGCAAGGTAGGGATTCGTGGCCTCACTGGATTAGACTCAACCCTGCAAATGAGCTGAGTGTGGCCCCTAACTGTGAGTTCCAGTAGGCCTTTGGCATCTTTCTCACCTCTCACCCAGGAAGTGGATTATGGAGGGGGAAGGATGGGCGGAGGGAGGGTGATTGGTGGGATTACACCTGCGGTGCATCTTACAAGGGTACACGTGAAACTTAGTAAATGTAGAATGTAAATGTCTTAACACAATAACTAAGAAAATGCCAGGAAGGCTGTGTTAACCAGTGTGATGAAAATGTGTCAAACTGTATATAAAACCAGTGTATGGTGCTCCATGATCGCATTAATGTACACTGCTCTGATTTAATAAAAAAAAAAAAAAAAAAAAAAAAAAGTGAATTATTTCCCATGCTGGGGAGTGAGAGAATGGAATAGGGGCTTCTCCCCATGTTTTTTGCCTGGTAGTTTTTAAAAAATGTTTGCCTTTTGCTGCTGGTGGTTCTCGGGGCAGTTTCTGGGGCTGGGGGGTCTTTCCTGCCCAGCAGTTACCATTTATCACTCTCCCAGAGGTGAGGGTTCTGGGGAAAAGGGGTCTGCCCCACCTGATTACCAGGAAGTGCTCTGGCACCCCTCCCCCCCCAACATCCTCCTTCAGCCCCATGTTGGCTTATCTGGCTCTGGCCAAAGAGCAGCTGCTTGGGTTTAGTGGGAGGTGATGACATCAGTTTAAATAAACATTAGCCAGTCCCCAATCTCCCAGCTTTGTGCTCAGCACAGGTCCTCAGAAACTCTCTCTTTAGGGGATGTAAGGATAAGGGTACTCATATCGATGGAGAAATGCACTGGGGAGGTTGTTGGGGCATGCTAGAAAAATGGGGCTTCAAGGCTGTGTGACCTTGGAAAAGACACTTGACCTCTCTGGGCCAATGTTTCCTCCCTTGGGAGGTGAAAGCTATTTTGAAAATTAGATGGTCTGGGATATAAAAACTTGACCAGTTGTCAGTCCTCCCTCTTTGAACATGACACACAGTAAACTGAGTCTAACTCATCTTTTTGAGTCAGATTGCCTTTGTGACTATCCTGTTTTCCAATGACTGAGTCAGCTCAGGCAATTTCTGGGACTTCTGTGAGGCTCTGGCTCCTCATCTCCCCGTGGGGTAGCAGCCCTTCTTGTCTTGTGTCCTTCACATGCTTGTTAAGAGGACAAATGAGCCACCTCTGGGAAAGTGGCTGAGAGCTGGATGACACTGCTTTATTGGGTTGGATTTCATCCATGGGGCCATCCGGAAGGTTGGGGAGCCCAGCTCCAGTGATGTCAAAGCCGGACTCCTCGTGGAGGGAGCCTGGGGCTGGCAGAGGTGAGGGGGTAGAGCAAATTCCATTCTGGCCAGGCAGCGCTGGACTGCTGAGGCATGGGGGACGCCGACACCAGGCAGCCCTCCTCCCTCCAAGGTGGGTGGCTCGGATGCTGGCAGCGTGCCGAGCTCTCTGGCTTCCTCCGCTTTCACTGTCTTTTCCAGAGTCTCACTGGACTCTAGAAGCGGATGTGGAGTTTAAGGGTAGTTTCTCTGCTGCATGTGAATTGTTTAGATCTGAAAGACAAAATTTGAAGCCACAAAGGGTCATTTAACAAACACTGTCCCCGCTCTCCCCCCGTATGAACACATGCTCATGACGTGGTTTAACAAACACTGTCCCCGCTCTCCCCCGTATGAACACATGCTCATGATGTAGTGTTCTTGCTTTGGATCATGGTCTCTGAAGAAAAAAGCAGAGACCAAGTGGGAAGTCTGGGAACCCTTTGTCCCATTCCCCAGCCTTCCCTGCACAAATGTGGCTCTCCTGATTTTGAGGAACAATAGGCCATGTTCTTACACTTTATTACGAATCTATTTGGAAGCTATCTGCAGCCCTGTTTTATGTATAATAAGATTTTCTGAAGGAGGTGGCATAATGTATATAGCGTCTGCACTTTTTTCTCTCAGCATCATGCTTGGTCAGCGATGCTGCTGTGTTTGTTCATTTCCCTGCCTGGTGGATTTTTGGGTTGTTTCCAGGACTTTCCTGTTGTAAACAGTGCTGTCATGGGGACCCTGGCATGCGGCTCCAGGTGCACGTCTGGGTGTGTCCCCGGGATTACATGCACAGAGCGTGCACATTTGCAGCCTTCCCAGTTGTTGCTGCATTGAACCCCAGTTGGAATCGGCTGTTTTCTGAGTTTCTTCCCTGCGGACCTGGGAACTCTTAGGGGCAGGGTGGGTGGTGGGTGCCACTGTATCCTTGTGCCAGTAGCCATGCCTGGCATTGGGTACCAGCTAATGACATCCCTGATGGAGTGAATTCTGGAAGTGGTTAAGCACCCGGGGATGGTCCAGAGTCTGAGAGTAGAGGGATAGCACCATGGGGGTGCTCTGCAGAAGCAGAAAGATAAAGAAAAGCTGGCTGGGGTGGGGACAGTGAAGACATTGGTGCTGAAAAGGTGTCTGTGAAAGGGCCTGGCTGGACGTCATGGGACTGGACAGGAAGGTCCCAGGCATCATTGCTGGTGGCCTTTTGTAGTGCTGGATGTGCAGGGATGGAGAGCTGAGGGGCCACTGGGATTGCTGCAAAAGGGATGCTGGAGGAGCCAGCTAACGTCTGAACCCCATCTTCACTCACTAGGGTCACCCAAGTGATCCATTGAGGGAAAAGGAGTTGGGGATGGAGAGTCACCATGACCACTTTGCAAGCCTGTCTCAGCCAGGAACTGGGGCATCCAGCAAAGCCCACAGCCTTGGTGCCTTTTAGGATAAGGGACTGAGACATCCCAACGTGGCAGCAGGGTGGTTTGTAGATAGATGGTCAGGAGAGGAAACTGGTGGAAGTTCAATGCTGTGGAAAAGCTGAGAGAAACAAGAGAATTGGGGAGGATTAAACACAAAGTTTGAGGTTGCTTTTTTTTTTTAATTTTAATTTTTAATTTCAGCTTGCTTGTTCATTCTTCTTTGTTTGAAGTACTCTTTTTTGTTGTTCATTTTCTTTCTTCTTTTTTTAGATGTTCTTCCTTTGCAATGCTCTGTTCCCTTGCCTCCCCAGTAGCTGGGATTACAGACGCCCACCACAACATCTGGCTGTTTTTGATGTTAGTAGAGACGGGGTCTTACTCTGGCTCACTGCTGCTCATACTGGTCTCGAACCTCTGAGCTCAGGCAATCCACCCACCTTGGCCTCCCATAGCGCTGGGACTGCAGGCCTGAGCCACCATGCCCGGCCTGTTTTGTTTTTTGATAAATAATGATTAGAAATGAAAAATTGGGGTTTGGTAATGGAAAAAGAACCATGTATATGCTATGAAATAGCCTTTTGACTTCTTAAACATCTTCCCCTGATGATAGGATTAATACAAGGTCTCTGAAGATGATTTAAAATGCATAGAAATGTGTTCGTGGTTGGAAGTGTCCCATAACCCTTCACTGAGGAGCAGCAACCTCCCTTAACCTTTGGCTTAGAAATAATGAGTGCTATGAATAGGGGGGCAGTTCACCCTGGTTTGTTTGGGACTTTCCTGGGTTTAGCAGTGAAAGTCCCACATTCTGGGACCTCCTTGGTCCTACACAGACTGGGATGTTGTTTGCCCTACCCGTGAATTAAAGGATGCTGCTGGGGTTAAGCATTTTGACAGCTTATAAGGCGTTTGCAGAGCACTGGTTCCAGCTTTTCGCTCCACTGTTGGGAGCTGCTCCAGAGTTCAGGGCCTGTTTTCTATCTTTGTGGAGTTCATAGCTTATCCTGGGTTTGAAGCTGGGGCGTTTCAGTTGTACAAAGGAGTCTTCTGGAGCCTGGGCAGTGCTCTCCCTAGTGATGAGACAGGAGGATTTGTCTGATGGGTTGTTCAGTTTTATAGGTTGGTACCAGGGCAGGGGGCACAATACTGAATTTGACTGTCCAACCCCTCACCCTTTCTGGACTACACTGGCAGACCCCCAAATGATGACACTTTTTCTGGAAAATGCTCAAGGTTTTATGGTGACGATGGTCAGTCGCGATGTCAGTACCCATCATTCTTAGGTGAGTGTCTATTTCTGGCTTCACTGGACCTTCACAGCGCCTACAAGGAGCCAGTGCCTGGGAAAATAACATCATTTTTTAGGGAGCAAACCCAGGCTGTTAGTTACAGGGAGGGCAGCTCGACCTCTTCGAGCACTGAGCATACAAGGTCTGTCCAGCTGCTGGCGGCTCTGAGGCAGGCATCACGCCCCCATTTTGCCTTTGAGACACTGAGGCCGGTGACCAGGGCAGGCAGCTGGACCTGCTGACTTGCCTGGTAGGACCCACTGCATCTTGTGTGGGGCTCAGCGCAAAACGAAACATGTGTCCTCTTGTTCAAAAACGATGAAGAGTTTGGTGGTGACAGCAGAGTATGAAACCCAGCCCTGCCCTTCTGAGCCAGGGCCCTGTCTGCCAGCGCAGGTCACATGTCCAAAAAGCCGGCTCTGGGGCAGGACAGGGTTCAGGCCTCACACCCACTTCCCTAACTGGGACTGGGCTGTGTTTCTCCTGACTGCAGAGCTCTGGCCTGTTGACACTGAGTCCTTGGGGTGCTCGTGGGTGCTTGTCCTCCTTGCGAAATGCTTTCTCTGGCACTTTGTCCTTGCTTGCCCTTCCCCAGGGTCCCTCATGCAAGTGCTCAGATGAACGTTTATAAATCTGACTCTACCGCCTTCTGTCTGTGTCCTAGTGACTTCATGCAGTTTGGGGGTGTAGCTTTGGGGGGCATCTTTTAGCATGCCCTTTCTTTCCTGATTCAGAACATGGGCAGAGGCCACAGGCCCAGGCCTCTCACCTGCTATTAATATTTTGTGCTGAGCTTTGCTGTCTCTACTGGACATGGATTGAGGGTTGCACACCACCTGTGTGGTCCTCTGGGGCTTGTGTTCAGGAGACGCCTCACCTGGAGAGGAGCATTTCCTCCAGGATGTATATTTCTTGTTGTTTTAGAATTTGGAGCTTGGGCCAAATTTTTTTTTTTTCTTTTTGAGACAGAGTCTCACTATGTCACCCTCGGTAGAGTGCCATGGCATCACAGCTTACAGCAACCTCAAACTCTTAGGCTTAAGGGATTCTCTTGCCTCATACTTCCAAGTAGTTGGGACTACAGACACCTGCCACAGTGCCCAGCTATTTTTTGTTGTAGTTGTCATTGTTGTTTGGCAGGCCCAGGCAGGGTTCGAACCCACCAGCTCCGGTGTATGTGGCTGGTACCCTAGCCGCTGAGCTACAGGTGCCGGGCCTGGGCCATTCTTATTTGTGGCATCATTTAAAACTTACAATAACTTTGTAAGGTTTCATGATCGCTGGTCACATCTCCATTCAACTAACGTTTGTTGAGCACCTACTAAGTGCTAAGAAACAGAGGGCTCGTGAGTTCTGCTGAGCACATGTTAGTTCTCTTCTTGTATTTTCATGCCTTCGTCTCATTTATTGCTGGTGCAAGCCTGTGAGCTTGTTGCCATCACCCCCATTTTGCAGGTGAGGAAATCAAAGTCCAGTGAGTCTCCCGTGCTGGGTTTACATAGCCTCACAGTCTGAGGTATTTCTGTCATATGCAATATGGTTTCAGGGGACCTGAGCTGGCTCTGCCATTTGCAGATATGATCTCAGGCAAGTTACTTAACTTCTCTTGACCTCAGTTCCCCATCTATAAAATAGGATTAGACTGATCCCTCTGTGTGGGAAGGTTGTGAGGTTTCCATGAGCTACATTTAGCACAACACCCAGAACATACCAAGTGTTCCATAAAAGTGGTCATTATTCTGGCCACCACTTCACAAGTGACCTCAAAGCCCTTCAGAGAGGGTCAGGAACTTCCAGACGGCCACACAGCCAGTTCAGGCAGCTTTCAAGAAGAGCAGGGGCTGATTCCCTCCAAATGAGAGTTCCTTTCACCGCAATGACCACCTGAGTCACATTCTTGTTCCTGTAGATTCCTTTGTCCTTGGTGATAACCTCAGGGAACCTTGAGGGCTGGAGCAAGACAAGAAAAAAGTGCCTTGGAGCTGCTTGTGGGTTAATTAAGCCATTCTCAGGGTTTCATTTGCTTTCTAGTTAGCACCGAAATAAATCCTCCAAATGCCTTTGAGGTTTCCATTTGACATTGCATTTTGAATTCAGTTAGCACTAGCATTTTGAGGATGATAAATGTTTAGATGGCAGTGAAGTTAATTGGTAAAAGGAAAAATCCAGGGACATTCAGGCTTTGACCAAGCAGATCAAGCTCTTTTCATGTGATGAATGGGTGAAAAATGGCTTAAGCAACACATCTGCTCCCAGACATTGGGATGAGAAGGGCACAGAGGGAGTGGACTCCTGGAGAAGCCAGTGGCTCCCTGAGGCTTCTGCGATCTGATGTTTTAGTCTTGTTCCTACGTATCCTGGCAGATGTTAAGGGTATTGATGTGCAGGTGACAATGTCTCAGTCCTCCTGTCATTGTTACCCTTTGTTTAATGCCTACTATGTACCAGGAATTAAATCATTCTCCCACCTACTCCAAGAGGTAAATGCTGCATCATTTTCATTTTATAGGTGTGAAAACAGAGGCTCAGAGAGCTTTATATCCTCAAGACTAAGCTGAGTTCTGTCTGTCCTGGGACTTCTGATCACTTTCCCAGACTGACTGCTTCCTACTCCAGACACGTCAAAATTCAGTGCTGTAAAGGACAGGGCTCTGGTCCCACATGGACAGCAGGGACCTTTTGAAGGTACTCCGGCCTGCAGGAGGCAGGATCCTTGAGCCTTGTGGAAGTGACAGGAGCTTGCTATGTTTATAATTCCTGTTCTTCTGCAAGGTCTCCGGAAGTCATAAGCTGCTGGCGTCCAGCACTTGGAGGATGACAGGAAGTTATACCCCTGGCTCACTGGGCTGGATGCTGGGCAGGCGCTGGGGCAGGCAGCGCTGGTGGACAGAGAAATGCCAGCTCTCAACAGTTCAGACTGCCTTATCCACGGATTCCTGGGTTCATGCATGATATCTCAAATGACCAGATTTGGGTGAGGAAGCCTGGGACAGTAGAAAGCTTACGTAAAATCCTTACACTTTTCCACAAAGTCTTCACTACTTTGGACCCACCCTGTTTTCTAAGCTATCACCCTAGTGATTGTGGATTTTGGATTTTCCAAGCCAAAGTTTCCGGGAGGTTGGAAGGAAGGGATGGCTGGGGGATGGGGCTGGGGAAGGACGGCCACTGACTGCAGGAAGGGAAATTGCAGCAGAAACCGGCACATTCCACACCCTCCAGCTGTCTTCCTTGTTGATCGGGGAAGGAGGGGGGCTGATTCACACAGCCTGGTGGCCTCCCTGGAGTTGGGCTCCTGTGCTTTGCACAGACTGAAGAGGAAATTCCATTCCAGCTGTTCCGTGGCTGTGCACCACTCATGATATTGTCTATCTTAACTTTATGGCTGTCTCATCTTTATGGAATTTGCCTTTTTTCCTCTCTCTTTTTTTTCCTTTTTGTTTGATAGAGGCAACATGTGGTACAATTCCATGAAACACAACCAATTCTCCATCTTCCATTCACAGTCATTTTAGGGCTTTGTGTCTGCAAAACTGTGTGGGCTCTAAGGCGAGTGGATCCTTGTTCCTGCACATTTGCAAGTGTTTGTCCTTGTCCTGTTGGGTTCAGTTCTTAATCCTTAGTGGGACATCTGGTGACGATTCCCTGTTGTATAGGACCTTGAGCCTGGACCTGTCAGGACTGCTGGTGTCCCAGCTCACTTTGTATCCCCTGGAGAAACTCCTGGGAGCAAAGGTGGGACAGCCTCCGTGGTGTGTGGACTTTGGCAACCATAGGGCCCCTGCCATGGAGGTAAAAGGGGATTCTACGCTCTGCTGGGAAGTTTTCTGGAGACTTTGTCTCCCTCTTCCTGGCCTCGTCCAATCGTGCCTTTGAACCCAGCTGCGGTTTCTACAAAGCCTCTTGTGACTCCCTCGTCGACGGCTGCTCTGTCCTTTCCGTTCGTAGGCGCCTGACCTTTTCTAGCACTTGGTTCCTGCCTTGGTGGGGCTCATCTCTCCCATAACCCATGAGCACTCCTGGTGGAAGGGCCAGGTTTGGGTCCACTGTATATTTCAAAGCCCTGAATAAGGGTTCAATTTTTATTTGTGGATGAATGAAGAACTCTCCAGAGACCTGATTGAGATTTTCAAAAAGTAAAGGGAAGTGGGTCATGCAGGCCACATTTCCTGGTCAGACCTTCAGTGAGTATCAACCTGCTGTCTTCTCAGGGTGGGTCACTGCAAAGACGGGTATCCCCTCCTCAAATCACGTGAAACAGGAAAACGGCATAAAGGAGAGAAAGCCTGGCTTTGTGACTTACAATCATGCGATCCTAGACGTGTGACTTCTGAGCCTCAGTTTCCCCAACTGCAGAATGCGTGCGCTAATAGCGCTAGTGATAATTAGGGCATTGTTTCCAGGACTGACTGAGATGGTGCCTGCAGCAGGTTTAGTATGTGGTCAGAGACCTTTGGAGGGGGTGACCCACGGGCAGCTGTTTTTCATTTAAGAACTGAATGTGTGGAGTGGACCTTTAAGAAATGTGGTCTCACTGGTGCAGGGAGAGCAATGCTTTTGGGAGCAGGCCCAGTGGTGTGGTAGTGCAGGGCAGGGTGTGGGGAATCCCAGAAGAGGGCCCCTGCTTTGTTGGTAAGGGGTGGCCAGTGGCCCAGGAGCTCTGGGATGACAGGGAGCCAAGATCTCCCTCTAACAGCCAGTGACCAGCCAACTAGAGTAGAGGGGTCTGGAGAAAATGTTTGCCGAAGGATTTTGGAACCAGACAAAAAATAGAGCACTTGGTACCCTTTTTTTGTAGTGTTGTTAGTCAGATCTGCTGGTGCCACAGTTGTCACTGCAGCTGAGACTCTGTGTACACTTGTAGCAGCAGAGTGGAAGGTACTTGGTAATGCGGGGTGAAAGCTGTGTCTATGGGCTTGGCCCAAGGTGCTGGGAGTTGGGTGCAGGGGAGGGTCTCTGCACTTCACGTCCGTCTTCACTACGCAGCCGGGTCAGCTTCACTGCCGTGGGGCTGGAGGAGTAGTGATTAAGCAGGGCCCATGGAGAATTAGAATGTGCTGGCAGTGCAGAGAGGTGACAGAAGTGGGGCATGAAGTACACATGAGAACATTTTTACAGGGGTGTCCAACCTGCAGCCCACAGCCTGGGCAGAATGCTGAGTTTGTCAGGACATTTTTGCTTCTCTACGATGTTGAATATCATGAAAAGTATGCATGTATGTATGGAGCTTTTTTTGTTGTTGTTGTTATTATTAGCTAATCAGCTTTGCTTAGTGTTTGTGAATTTACAGTGTGGCCTGAGATTAACTCTCATTCTTCCAGTGTGCAGTAGAAGAGAAAAAAGATTGGACAGCCTCGTTAGAAACTTCTGTTCCTTAGCAAATTTACTGGCTTTGGAACTTAGCTCTGTTCCCTTGGCCTCTGTGAGCTTTGGTGTCCTCATCCGCAAACTGGAGACAAGAACTTTGATTCTGTGTGGGCAGTGTGAAATCCGAACTTGAAACCATCACACGTGTAGGAAGCCGACAAAGAGTGTTCATTTTCTCTCTTTTTTTCTTAATGGTCTTTCCCTGATAAATCTCTGTCTGACTGACAACTCATGAAGTCTGGACCAGTCAGATCAGTTAAATTAAATGACTTCTTAATGATGATAATTAGATTAGTAGCTAATAATCACAGCTGACATTTATCTAGCACTTATTAAGTCCTGGGCAATTTGAATTAGGCCTCATCTATTATATAATTTAACTCCAGTAATAATCCTAGGGGGTTCGGTGCTGTAATTAGCCACAATTCACAAAAGAGAAAAATGCATGATCAGAGAAGCTAAAGTATGGTGTCTACGGTCACACAGCTAGAAAGAGCTATGCTGGTATTTCAACTACAGCCATCTGGCTCCAGAGCTTGTGCTGTTAACCATGATAGCTGTCGGCCAGGGGTGTGTGTGTGTGAGAGAGAGAGTGATTAATTGATTGATTGATTGATTGGTTGGTTGTGTGGGATAGGGCAATATTGTATGTAAGGCCTATTCCTGTGCTATAATATGGGTGAGTCAGGCTTACTTATGGAAGCTCTGGGAAGGGTGGGGAGGTGGACTTTTTCTCCAATTGTTAATCCCAGAGTTTGTGTGCAGGGCCCGGGGGAGGTCTGCCCCGTGAACTCCCATCTTCTTCTCCTGCTCTGAATCATTCAGAGACAGCAGAGGGGACCACACCGTCAAAACTCCCTGTCATTTGCTGTCCGTGCGCAGAGGCCCAGCTCCTTCATTCCGGTCTGTGTTGGGACTTGCTGCAGCTGGGGACGCTGCAGTGGGGAGTGCTCCCAAGCGCAGCTGCTCTGACCCTATATCGCAGCCCTGGTGGCCTCCAGCTGCTCACCTAACTGGCCCGGCACACCTGGCTCCCCAGGGCCTAGCCCCAGTCTGTGAAATACTGAGGCTGACGACTGTGGCCACTGTAAAACTCAGGGCTGGAGGACCAGGCCGCCAGCCACCAGGTTCTGGATGAGGCTCTTGTATGTCTCATCTTCTCTACAACCCCCGTGCATTCCCTATTGCACAGATGAGGAAACTGAGGCCCAGGGAGGGTCAGGAACTTGTCCAAAGGCACAGCCCTCGCACTAGGAAATTTCCTGAAATCACCTACTCCAGCACGCCCAAGCTCAACACCAGCTGTGTCTGATGGCTGCTTCCTTCTCCACCACACAGCTCTTGGCTGCCGGGGGTACCAGTTAGGAAAGTGGAGAATCCAAGCTACGGGCACCTCGTGCCTCCCTTTGGCCTAAGACTCCTCTTATCTTGGGAAAGGGCTTTACATTCTGCAAACCGTTTTAACTGAACCTCACCGCAGGTTTATGGGTGGTGCTTGTTTAATGATGGATAAAGAGTAGGTGTGGTTCAGGGGAAGTTGGAGGGTGGGTGGGAGGTGTAACCAGCTTTGATGGAGACCTGGATTTGAGTGTTGAAGTCAGATGAGGCTTGGGACCTGTCTCTTCACTTCTCTGAGTGAAGCATTCCTTTCCCCAGATCCCATCTAATTTAAAATTCAATGATCCTGCAGTTTGAACATGCTTACAGTCAGCTCACTGTATGGAAATCTATACTAAACACATAGAAAGTTTAGGAAAAAGAATTGTTTATTTCACTGCAAGTGATATAATCATAGCTAGCTAAAAATTTTGAGCACTTCCCAAGCATCTTCTAGGTTTTTGTGTGTTAACTCATGTAATGCACACAACTTTACAAGATAGTTACTATTATCACTACTCCCATTTTACAGATGAAGAAACTGAGGCTCAGGAATTAAGTAATCTGCCAAAGATCTCTCAGCAAGTAAATGGCAGTGGGGGTGGTTGAACCCGGGGAGCGGGTGCAGAGCTCGTGCCGGTGAGCTACCACCTGGCACGGTGGGAAGGGTAGCCAGCTTTGTGTGAGCAGACTTACTCCTGTTATCCTGCACCATACTAGTAGAGAGGGTGAATTATCCCCACTGAAGTAGAGGAAGAGAGATAGGTTGTGCATGGTTAGAAAATTTGCCAGAAATTGTAAATAGTGGCATTAGCATTGAACCCATGTCTGATGACCTCAGATATTCTGCTGACCTCAGATACAGGGTTGCCTTTACATCCTCTCCTCCCTTCCACGCTAACTTCTAACTTCGAAGTTCAGCTCTCATCTCCTTGTCCAACAGCCTTTCTGTCCTGGTGTTCCTGTGGTGCCTGCCCCTTCTGCTGTTTGCAGGGAGTGCTTTTCCCAGAGTCCTTCCCATTGGTCGTGAATTCCTTAAGAGTAGGCTCAGCATCCTGTTCATGTCTGCTCCCCAGCACTTGGCCTGCAAGCCAGGATTCCTGCTACACCTAGCCTGATCCACTGTGGCAGGCCCAGTGTATACCCACCAGTTTTTGGAAGCCAAGGTGTATTGAAATGAAGGCTTGGGTGACTGCAATGAGTCCCCCTGTCTATGCTGAAGGGGGTGTTTCCAAGGAGGACGGTGGGTCCAGTCTGCCTCATGGGTGGTCTGCCAACTTTTGGCAGGTTCTGCCAGGTAGAGCTCTCCAGTCTGAGGCCTAACCCTCTCCCCCGCTGTGCACATTTCCTCCTCTCTGTCTGCTGGGGAAGTGGGAAACAGCTGGTCACTGATTTCCTGAAATCACCTACTCTAGCACTCCCAAGGTCTCAGTGGGATTAAGTCCTAAGGATCTTGCTCTTCCTCTTGACCTTGTCCAGCTTCCCTTGAAGGTCCCTTTTCTAAACTCATTTTTAATCCTGTTCTTTGTTCTCCCCTGGATGTCTTTAGGGCTTCTGCAGCCTCTCTGAGCAGAGGGTTTGGGGCTGCAGCTGGGGGTGCTGCAGACAGACTGATCTCTGTCTACTCCAGGCCTGTTTGCAGGATGCTGCAGCTGGCATCCTCACATCAGCCCGGCACCTTCACATCAGCCTGGCATTCTCACATCTCTGCAAGTGCCTGTGACCACCAGCTGAATGAACTTCAGGCAGCGTGCATTTGCCAAACCCTTGCTCAAAAACAACAGTGGACTCAATAGCAACCCAATTTAAAAATAGGCAAAGGATTTGAATACACATTTGGGCAGAGAATGCATACGTGGTCAATAGGCACGTGAGAAGGTGCTCAGTGGCACTGGCTGTTAGGGAGATGCAAATTAAAACTACGAGATGTCCCTTCATATCTATTAGGATGGCCACAAGAAAAAACATTTAAAAAATGGAATAAAACAAAACAGAAAATAACAAGTTTTGACGAGAATGTGGAGAAATTAGAACCCTTGCGCATTGCTGGTAGGCTTGTAAAGTGGTGCATTCTCTGTGGAAAACAGTTTGGTGGTCTTCAAAAAGTCAAGTATAGAATTACCATGTGACCCAGCAATTCCAGTCCTAGTTGTATATCCAAGAGAACTGAAAATGTCCACAGAAAAACTTGGTCATGAATGTTGATGGCAGCGATAGTCACAATAGCCCCAACATGTAAACAGCCCCCATGTCCAGTGTCCATCAGGGAAGAACAGCCACACGGTACCCAGCCGTGGAGAGGAGCAAGGCACCGTGTGTGCTGTAGTGTGGGTGAGTCTCGTAAGGGCTGTGCCGGGTAACAGAAGCCAGACGCACAAGGTCCGGTATTGTCTGATTCTGTTTTCACGAAGCATCCAGAATAGGCACATGCATAGAGACAGAAAGCAGAGGGGGGTTGTGGGGAAAGGAAGATGGGCAGTAGCTGCTTAATGGGAATGAGGTTTTATTTAGGGGAGAGAAAAATGTTTTGGCACTAGAGAGGGGAGGTGGTTGTACAACATTGCCAACGTACTGAATAGAAGCCATTGGGTTGCGTGCTGTAAAATGGTTAATTTTATGTTATGCAAATCTCACCTCAATTAAAACATATGAATAGTGGTGACATCACAGGTCCGTAAGTAAAGAGGATATGTGGACACGATGTCTGGTGCTTAATCCCGCTGGATTCTGTAGAGATGGAGCATGAGAGCCATTCTATAGATGGGAAAGTGGAGGCTCAGGTAGGACAGACACGCAGTGTATGGTGGCACAGCCGGAAGCAGGACCAGGGTTGGTCTGGCTCTGGAACCGTGGCTGCATCACCAGCCCCGAGGGGCTCAGCTCTGCACTCTCCTGCACAGCACTCTCTCTGTGCTTTCCACATACCCAGTCCTCTGAGGTCCAGCCCACCTTGGACATTGGGCCCACACAAGCTCTTCTTACCCACCTTTCTACACAGGGGCAAAGATTTGTAGGTAAAAGAAAACAGAAGATGGGTGTTTGACTCCCATTCCATTATGTGATCATGGACGAGTATCTTTGACCCTCAGTGCCTCAGTTTCCCTGAGTGTGCGGTGAGAGAGCACCAGAACGACCATGTCATGTCACCTGTGGTGTTGCTGTACGGATTAGGACACCCGCGTCTGGGCGGGGGCACTGATACTGGAAAGCACCATGCGCCCGTGAGTGATGTGGTTATTGTTTCACGTCCCCTCTTCCAGTCAAACTTAAGCTTCTGGCATACTCAGTAGAAAGTGACTCAACCTTCAAAATCTAGCGCTCCAGCACGTGGTTGTTTCTCGGGAAGGACTTGCTGCCTCAACAAGTGGGTGAATGAGTAGTAGGTCGATGACCTCGATTGTGGGCCTGTTCGGGGATTTGGTCTTCTTACTGTCCTTAGTATGTCCTCAGCCCAGGACTGAATGCACACAAGGCTGTCAGGAAACGAGCATGGATGGCCTCGTTAGCGCTCACTGTAGTGGGAGAGGATGGTGTTATTCTGGTCTGTGGATTCGGCTGCTTTTCCTTGCATACCAGAACGTAATACTCTGCCTGTTGCCCACTCACCCTGGCGAGGTGTGTGACCCAGGGCAGAAGCACAGAGGGCTGGCCTTTCTGGTGGGCAGCTGTGGGCTGTCACCTTAAGCTTGGCTTGCTGTGGCAGGGGGCCTGCTTTGCTTCCTCCTGGGGCCCTTGTTGAGTCTATCCCATTTTTAGGATCTCTTAGCTGAAGATTTCTGCTTCCCCACATGCAAGCTGAGGGAGTACAGCATCATTTAGGCTCTCTCTCCCTTATCTTATCTGATGAGGCTGACAGCAGCCTTGGTTGTTACTGTGGGTTCCTCACCCTGAACAAAGCAGTTGATGCTGCAGTCCCAGTTTTCTCATCTGCAGAGTAAGAGATTGGGATGAGACTGAGGGGATCTCTTGAACCCCTTTTGGTTCAAAATTTCCATGACTCAGGCCGTCTGGAGTGGCGTGTTCGACAGTGCCTAGTTGCACCTCTTTTCTTCCTCTCTTTTTCCTTTTCTACCTGCCCTCCATCCACATGCCCACCCATCACCCACATCTACTAACTAGTCCTCTGGACCAGGCCTTACGCTAAGTCCCAAAGACACAGAGAAGACTAAAACAGCTCTGGCCTCGGGAGCTCACGGTCACAAACGAGAGATATTGGAACATAAGGGGAAAATCAAGTGTGGTGAGGGTTGTGACTCAGAAAGTTGCCCTGAGAGCAGCACAGGAGACCCGCAGCCTCTCAAGACCTCTTTACTGAGGATCCTGGCCTGCCCTCTGCATGGGCGCCCAGACAGGCCTGTCTTCATGCAGGGAACAGTGTCAATGACCTTGAGAGGCCCCTGTTAGCCACAGGAATCTGTGATGTGGAGTTCTTAATTGCTGGCTTTGCTGGATAGAAAGGAAGGAAGGAGAGAGAGAGAGAAAGAGAAAGAAAGAAAGAAGGGAGGGAAGGAGGGAGGGAGAAAGGAAGGAAGGAAGGAAGGGAGGGAGGGAAAGGAAAAGAAAGAAAGGAAAGAAAAGAAAGAAAGACTGTGAGGGGCTGGTCAGTCCTGTACATTTAGCTTGCGGTCCCAAACCTCTGTTTCCTGGAGCTGCAGACTATGTGTGGGGGAGGCACACAGCCGTGGCTTGGCTGGCCCAGGGCTCCGGCAGCCAGCTCTGGGGACGGCCGTCTGTTGGCAGAGCCTGCCCTCTGCAGTGGTGGCAGCTGGCCCGGACAGACCTCCTCTCTGTCCAGTTAGTCAGTGTCTGGTGGCCAAGGGCAGAGTGGAGCCTATGTTTCCGACCGCCTATCCACCCATAAGAGTGAGGCAGCACAGCGATTCCGGGGGTGACGCTGGCGTGTGCCCCTGAACCCCGACCCCCGCAAGGGAGATTATGGACAAGGCATTGTTTCTAATAAGCAGCCTCTGCCTGTCCCATAGTAGATGAAAGACTGTGTGTGTGAGTGGGTAATTTGGGGTTTTCCTGATGAAAGCAGTTGACATTTGTGTCCGACCTCATACGTACTGCAGTGCAGCCTTTCATCTCTGCTATCAAAGCCTGGCCAGTCTTCGGCATGCCTGGGGGCAGCCAGCGCCACCGGAATTGAATTGGGCCAATGCAAAATACAGAGGAAGCAGTGGAATGACCTTTGAAGGCTGTGGATGGAGGAGTGGAGACAGCAGAGGCAAGTTCTGACTTGCTCAGCTGAGGGGGCTCCCCTGGTTTGAGATTGTGGACCATCACACCCAGCGGAGCCATGGAGAGAACGTGTCCTTTGGAGCCGGGCATCTTCTCCACGAACTTGCTGAATGCTGTTTATTCTCTCTGTCCTTGTTGGTCAGGATAAACAGGATGAAAATATTGCCACCAACTACTGTGGCCTTCACAACTTATCTTCTCCACCATCTGGAGCTTGCAAGCCCCCTCTAATTGATGAACTTGACCCCTGTTGTGCCATAGGCACTAGAGGACTGGGACTGGGAACTTCCATTCTTACAGCCAGTGTCTAAGCACATAGTAGGTCCTCCATAAATGATTGGCGTAACTCCATGAAGAAAGGACACTGCTTTTGCCACCCCTATAATGCCTTCTCTAGCTTTGCAGAGAGAAAACAAAGAGTTATGTTGTATAACTTGAATCTCTGAAACACACTACGTTGCATGATTTATAGTGCAGTGAGCAAATGCTTAGTAGTTTATTCACGCTCAGAATTTCTCCCTCAGCTTCTTGTAACCACCCACGAGGTAAGCCGAATCTCCGCTAGTAGCAACCTGGCCACCTGTCTGTGCGGTCTGCCCTGGAATACCGCCACTGACACTATTGTTGAAAGATGATGTTGACAGCTCTAGTGTTCTTTTTCCTGCTGGATCCTGGATACTTTCTCCCACCTCTCTAGGTTCTAATCTTCAGGTATCCCCCTCCCAGATGACAGCTCCAGGTAGGTGGAGACAATGTGTGCTGGCCCGTGATGGCAGGCAGGGCACCAGGAACTGACCAGCCCTGCATTTCTGCTCAACAGGGATCAGCGATGCCCAGGGTGCCTCTTGCTGGCTGGTTTGTTTTTAATGCCACCTGCCACTGCCCTTCAGGTAACATCTGGGTGGCTGCAGAGTACACATGTTCCAGCGCGGCACCTTGTCACCGGGCTGAGATGTTGGAAGTTCTCCAGTTCTTCTTTAATATTGATTATTTCAAGAAGCAGGGAGGTGAGTTCTACGCTTTTTCCTTCTTCTTAACCCTTTAGTCTGGAAAGTTATTTTGTCAGTTTTTCTGAGTTTCAGGAGGGGGTTTTAAGAGCTGAGCACTTCTCCCTTTCTTTGTGAAATCCTGTATACTGTGTTGTACACACCCTGAATCTGGGGAGAGCCTGCCCCCTCCCCTGAGCAGTCACTTTTGAGGTTCTCTTGGTGACTGGGCACCAGGCAGTAGAAAGGACACTTGACCAAGAGCCCAGAGATCAGCTGTCTTATCTTCACTCCTCTCGGCTTGGCCTGTGCTCTGGGCTCCATCCTTTCTACCTTTGGCCTCACCTGTGCCCTACCACCCAACAGGGGGTGTCCTAGAGACTCAGGGAAGGTCAGAAGTGGGAGGAAAGGCCCCATGCCGTCAGCTGGAGAGCTGGAGGCTGACATCCCATTTTCAGGCTTTTCTTCTCTTTCCTCCTGCTCTGCCTTGTGTACCAGCAGTTTGGGGGCTCCCTGAACCTTCTCCCTTTGCTCAGAATCACCAGCAAGGCAGGTGGCACTGTCTGGCCCATCGCTGAGCATGAATAGGCACTTGCAGACAGGGTTAAATCCAAGCCCCTTGGCCCGACCCATCTGCCCCTTCTCCCCCCAGACTCCCCCTTGCACTCTTCCCAATAGCAGTGCTTGATTGAGCCACACAGAAACTGAGCAGGCCCTGCCTATCTGTGTTCCTGCAGACTTGGCTTGCCCAGGGAAGCAAAAGTCGTCATAACATGAAAATATGCACTAATAAACTCACAGCTAACATCCAGCCCACCCACATCCGACAGTAATCAGTCACTTGCTGATTGCCAGACTCCATAAACATCTGTCAGTCCACTGCAAGAACAGCAGAGACTCTACACTGACCTCGCTTTGGCTCATTCGCTGGATTAACTGATGCTGCTCATTCCTTTGTGAAAGCAGACCCAGAGAGGGCCCACTAGAAACCATTTCCTGAGGTCAAGGCTTTGTTCTTCTGCTCACTAGCTGTGTGAGCTTGGGCAAGTTAATTAACCTCTCTGTGCCTATGTACTTCATCTGTAAAATCAGAGTAGTACTAATACCTACATTCTTAGCGATTATGAGTATTAAATGAGCTAATACACGGGAGGCTTCAAACAGTGTTTATGGCATATGGCAAACACTGGCAAATGTTAGCTATCAGTAATTAGTGTGCCAGAAGACTTGTAACTACCACTTGTTTTGTGGGCTTGCCAAAAGTTAGTTGTGTTGGTAATTAAATATTGCATAAACTGACGAAAATTGAATTTAAAAAGATAGCTAGCTGTTCCATAGAAACTAAGTTTAGTACTTTGGGAAGAATAGCTAATGTTGATTTGCTAAAAAGTTGTCACCAAATTACTTAAGGAGCCAAATAGCTGTAAAAATAGGGGAAAAAATGATAAAACTACAAGGAGTCTGCATCCCATATGCTGTGCAGGGGACTAACTTGTGCACGGCTTATAAAAAACCTGAAAATCAGAAATTGTAGGTGTTGACTTGTGAGTGTGTGTTTTGCAAGAAAGACAATTTGTACCTCCACTCAGTGGATTAAAGAGAGATCCTATGTTTCGGTTGGCTGAGGCATGTGCAGCTATAATGAAATATTTAGGTGTCGGTGCTTCTTTACGGTTGTCCACTTTTCAGGTATACTGGCAGTGGTGGAGTTGGTAACAGGCCTTGTTCTCTTCAAGGCAGATCAGCTGCCAGGAATTGCTCACCAAGCACCAGCTGCAGGATTCCCTGTGACTTACACACGCTTCCTGATGCCTCTTGGGGGCTAGACACTGAGTGGTACGGACGTACAGTGAAAGGGGTGCAAAGTAGACACAAATCCCAGTCCTCCTGGGACGGCGCACCCTGGCAGGGGGAGCACACTGTTAAACAGAGAGTGATGTGCTTGCTCTCTGGGGGCAGAACAGCAGGAAAGGATCCTGAGGACTGCACAGGGGAAAACCTGGGAGGCTCCAACACAAGGAGATCAATTAACAGCACAGAAGAGAAAGAAAGGAAAGGGGATGGCTTTCTAGGCAAATCAAGAGAAAGTGATTTAAAAATCAAAATATTGGGCAGCATCTGTGGCTCAAAGGAGCAAGGCGCCCAGCCCCATATGCCGGAAGCGGCAGGGGTTCAAACCCAGCCCCGGCCAGAAACTGCAAAAAAAAAAAAAAGAAAGAAAAAGAAAATCAAAATACTAAGACAGATGGGAGAATTAATGAAGCCCTGCACGGTGTTTTGCAAAATGATCCTTTGGATCAATGAATGATGTAGGAGTAAAGGGAATACAGTTATATTTTGTGAGAAAATACACAAAGAACAGCCTTGGCATTAGATTTGTCCTTTGAGCAATCTAAAAATTAGAACGTGGTTTGACATTGTAACTTGAGTCTAAGTTGTGAAGTATAAAACAGATGGACCTGATTTTATATTCATAATAGATACAATATATTTGTATGTATAATTATGCATTATATATTAATATAAATATAAAATAGTTTATCTTTGTTATTATCGTTTTCAAGTCAAGGTCTTCCTAAGGAGGGCTAGGACAAATGACAGCAGTTGCTCAAGGTCACAGGCAAATATGCAGTGGGGGGAATCAGAAGCAGGTGAGGACCTTCAAAATAGGCTGGGCACAGGGGCTCCCACCTGTAATCCTGGCACTTTGGGAGGCCAAGGCAGGAGGATCGCTTGAGCTCAGGAGTTGGAGACCAGCCTTACTTTAAATATCTGGACCATATTTTCTCTTCTACCTCTCGTTTCCCGTACCTGCCTGATTTTTGTTCCCAGGTGTTACTACTGCTGCTACTGCTGCCCCTGCTGATTAGACCTCTCTTCCCGGCCCTGTCTGTACCTCTGGGAGCCACCTTCTGTCTCTGTCTCTGCATTACTAGGATTTCTTCATGTGTCTGGCTCATTGTGCCCTCAAGGACTCCTTGAGGCAAAAGACCTTGCTTGTTCCTCCTTGTCCCCTCTTCAGCTGTCCCCACGGTGGGAAAAGGGCGGGGCAGCCGGCTGTGCAGGCCTCCCCTCTTTACTGAGCTCAGGCCATACCTCTGCCTCCATTTCTGACCATGTGGTGGAAACAGGCAGTGGGGTGAGGGGGAGAATTCCTAGAATGAATGAGGGAGACACTGCTGAGATTCTGGCAACACTTCTACCCAATGCAGCGGCAAAGTGATCTCTGTGCATTTGCTCTGTTAGAGGTATCCAGGCCCCAAAATGTCGTGGGGAGGCTTTAGTGGCTCTCTCCTCATTTCACATTTTATCAACAACACAGATAGCCCCCACCTTGTTTTGGGCAGTGCTTTGTGGTTTACGAAGAACATTTCCTCATCCTATTCATTCTATATCTCATTTTATCATATTTTATATCATTTTATTATATGTGTCAATTTATCACATTATATCTTAATCTTATTTGCTGATTAGGCGAGTGAAGAGGGCTGGGCTGAGTAAAGGGAATTGCCCAAGGTTACAACCAAATGGGTTCAAAGCTGGGAATCAGAGGCAGGTGGCAGTGGCCACCTTTGTGTTCCTCATGGAGATAGCTCCGTGATGCTAGTGGCCTTATGGGACCATCTTACTTAGTGCTTACTTAGTGCTCACAAGCAAGCAGGTGGGCCATTCAGTTGTGTTTTACTCTGGGGGAAACTGAGTCAGGGCAAGTTAATGTCACAAGCTGGTAAATGACAAAGCCAGATGTGGGGCCTGCTAGTTGGATTCCATCATCTGTCCTCAGTGACGTGTTCAGATTGGGGCCTGGCACGGAATTGTTCACAAAAGAATGAGAAGGATGATTTGGGGACGATCTCAGAGGCGTTCTTGGTCTGTGTGTGTTACTGCCACTGCCTCGGCCTGGGTCTCCTTTTCTCTGTGGGGTCTTTTCTTGGAACAGATGTGGGTCCTACCAAGAAGGACATCACCCTGGCTATTTTGTCTTACTCCACAAGAGCTGGGAAGAGGAGACTAAACACAGGCACCTCCCCCTACCCCAGGGGCGCAGGAGAAGGAGGACAGCGGCTGCCCTGGAAAACAAGGGGCGAGAAGGGGAGGCCAGTGTCCTGGTAACTGTCAGGGCCTGCCGCACTGTGCTTCTCCCCGCTTGTATAATCAGCTGTCACTTCAGCATTTCCCTGCATCAGGCTTCCCAAGTACAGATTGAACATTAAACAAACAGTGACTGCTTTATAAATATTTAACTCCCACTGTTTAGGAATTGCTCGGGGCATGAGACAAAATAAGGGTCCCTGGCTGTCTGCTCCCAGGCCTCTCTGTCATGGTGCTGGAGGTGGGGGCAGCAGCCATTCTCTTCCTCTTTTGGGGGGGTTGTGTTTGGGGACACATGTCTGAGTGTTCAGACCTATTCTAGAAGCCAACAGCTCACATTCCTGGGATCTATCATTGTGGATGTTATTTTTCCTTCACATGACAGCAAACCTCTTGCTTTCTTTTTTTTCCATAGAGCAAGCAGCTTTATTGAAATGTAATTCACATGCCCTGCAGTTCCTGCATTTAAAGTGTACAGTTTGATAGTTTTTAGTATATTCATGGAGCTGGGCAGGCATCACCACAATTTTACAACATTATTATCACCCCAAAAAGAAACCTTATATTTCTTATCGGTCACCTGACTCCCCCCACCTCCCCGAGCCTTAGGAAATCACTAATCTACTGTCACCCCTGTGGATGCACCTGTTCTGGAGATTTTATATAAAAGGCATCATACCATCTGTGGTTTTTGGAGTCTGGCTTCTTGTGTTCTGTCATTCCTCTTCATGGCTGAAGAAAATTCCATTGCCTGGACATTCTGCATTTTGCTTATCTATTCATCTGTCGGATGTTGGGAGACAGCAGAAACTAGTTGTGAAGTCCAGATGTGGCTCGTCCAGTATCATGCGATTCAGACCAAACTCAACTCCACAACGGGGATCCTCTACTATTTTGGGAGATCTAGGAGGTGATTGCTAAGCACGTGGTAGATGTTAAAATGTGCTCAGTGGATAAAACATGCAGCTTTTATTTAGCACTAAGTGCATTTCAGGCCCTGTCATAGACCCACCTGTTAATTCATTGAAAATATAAGATTATATAATCTCATGAAAAAATCTATCATAGACTGTTCTGTGACATTTAGACATTTTGCAGTGGGGGAATGAGAGAATAAGTTTGTGTTCTCAGCCTGTTGTATTTGATTTCAGATGTTAACTTTCTTTGGGATGGAAGAGGAGAGAAGGCAGGACTGAGTACTGTTCCCGTTTTCCCCACACCCCTCGAGTCTCGGCCTATGTCTGCTCTCTTCTCTGGGGTAGTGCTTTTCCTGTCCTAGGTGTCACTCTGAGCCCCAGATGTTTCCTACACCCATCTAAGAGTCTGATTCAGCCTAACCGGGGTCGGCTTAGGCAGGCTGCAAGAAATGTTAAAAAATGGGACTATTATTACTCCTGGGCGTCTCACAGCCACTCATTATGAGTAATTGTAGTGGATGCTGTTGAAGACCTGTCCCAGGTCCCTCTGTGGACCAGAGCACTCACCCCCAGCTGTCCAGACCGGCAGCTGTGAACATTTACTGTGCGCCCTTCTCTGGAGATTAGCTTTTGTCCGACAGGAGCTGCCTCATCCAGGAAGTTGCTCATTGCCCCCAGCCCCAGTCCAGCTGACTCAGGGGAACGGAAGTCTTCTCCCCTGCTTCAGAGCAGCAGGAGCTCTGTGGTGCCCTCCATGCTTCAGGGCTCCCCGTGGGATCCCCTGAGCTAAGCCCAGAGCCTTGTCAGCCCCTTCCCCAGCTGGCGCTGCCTCCTTCACTTCCTTTCTCCTGAGGAGGCGCCTGGCAAGCCACCCAGGTGAGAATCCTCATCTCAGGCTGTCTCTGAGTGTCTGCCCTTCCTGGATATTCCCAGACCATATAGTCCCTTTCTTGGCCACTACCCCTCCCCGCCACCCTGATGACATTTCTTTCTTAGATACCCTCTGCCTGCTCAATTCTCTTTCCACTCATTTTCCAGAGAATGGAAGCTTCCTGAGCTGGCCCTTCAAGCATTTCATTTTGCGGGTTTTGATTCCCAAGTCTTTTCAGGCTAATTGGACACTGGGAGAGGTCTGCACTAACTCACAGTCCTGGCACCTTGCCCCCTGAGTATCCGTTCCTGTGCCGGCGATGACCTCAGCAGAAAGGAGAAAAGGACTTGAGCAGGGTGCGTGTGAAGCTCATAGACCCTGGCACCAAACAGCCGTGCGTTCGTGTCTGGGTCCTGCCTCTTGGTGGCCAGGCACTCAGTGATGGTGACTTCTCTTGCCTTGGATTTCTCCTTGGAAATACACCAGTAATGTCTGTTTCTCACACTGTTGTGAAGCTCAGAAATGACTGGGGTTGGTGATGTTGTGCCGGGACTAATTGGTGCTCAGTGCACAGAGGCTGGGAAGACACCTGGAAGGAGCCACTCAGGGTCTCAGCCTCCCCAGTCAGTCGCTGCCACCCATCCAGGTCCTTCCCTGGGTGCGTGGCTTTTGTTCAGCACTGTACTTCCTCCCTAACCTGGCAAAAGCCCTGTGCAGGTTCCAGTGCCATCTCCTCCACCAGCTCCTGGTGATGCTCACAGGGAGGGCCTGTCCTTCCCAGTACGGCGGCTCCGTGGAGCACTGCTCCATCTGCAGTGTTGCCCGTTACCTGGTATCAGCCGACTTGACCAGCAGTTTGAAGAGCAAGCAAATACTGAGGAAGAAGGTGGAATGAAATGCAGGCAGAAACGCCTGCCCTAACACCAGCTAAGGCTGAACACTTTCACAAGATTGTGTGTGCTTGGTGGGTGAGAGGGGCTGCCGTCCTCTCTGGCTGCCCTGTAAAGGGTTCAGAAGACACACCCGGCTACCCGTGGACAAAGATTCTTTTACTGACCAAAGTTTACTGAGGCTCTCGGACCTTCTTTTAGGCCCATCTTTGCACATCCTTGTAAAATCAGGTCTTAGCAAAGAACCTTGCTACAGAAGTTTGGTGTGGACACTTCACCATTGATAACTGGTCACCCTTGATGTCTGGTTGGATTCCTCATCCTCCACAACCCCCAGGTGGTATCTGATTGCCCTAGCCCATCTTCAGCAAGAATACTGTTAGGTTGCATTAGCCAGAATCTTCCTTACCCTGATGTTTCTTTCTTCCTAGTCATTTTCTATCCACTGACCCCCAACCCTCATCCTTGGCTATATAATTCCACTTTCCTCTGCTGTATTTTGAGTTGAGCCTAATTAATTTCTCCCACACTGCACAATCCCATTGCTGTGGTCCCTGTATGTTTCAGAATGGTCCTGAATAAAGTCTTCTTTGTCATCTGTTCATCAGGGGAGCCCAGAGAGCTAAGTAAAAAGTAGGACCCAAAAGAACCTTCATGTTCCAGAAAATTGGGTACCAGCCTCAATTCTGAGATCCATTCATGGTAGTGGAGTTCACTGGGTCGACCATCTTTGCCCCACCTGGCTCCGAAGAGGGGTGTGGTGGGCAAGTGGCAGGGGACTGGTAACCTCCAATCTCCCACTTTTTTCTAGCCTAGTCTCTGTCTCTCCTCCTCCTCCTGTGAAGAGACACAAAGCTGCTCACAGCCTGGTCTGCGGTGATGGCTGCAGAGAGGGGCCGAGAATAAGCCTGTGTCCGAGGCATCCTTCCAAATACAGCAGGGTTGGGTTGGCCTTTAAATAGACGGGCTCCAGGCCACTCAGTTCCTGGAAGTTTGAAGAAAGTCAGCCTTTCAAGTGATGCGCCTTCCAACCTCAGGAAAGATCCCTGTGTTTGTGAAAGCCATAATTTACTGTTGCTTTTACATTTCATGATATGTGGCTGTGTAGCTGGTGGGAGCCAGCAAGCCAGGGTCAGGAGGGGAGAATCCTCAAGTATTTTAATATGCCCCTGCTTAGAAGCAAGATAAACATACGTATTGTACTTGGGGACAGAGGTGGGAGCGGGGAATGGGAAAGGGTGAGGGCTGGCATTGCATGAAAGTTCTTTTAAAACTGAATTCTGAGAGTTTTCTTTTCTTCTTTTCTCTCTTCTTTTTTTTTAATTAGTAAGCAAAGCTGGCATGAGCGAATCATGCCAGGATCCACTCCGTTGTGTAGACTGTAGTTTCTTCCCTAGACCATAAACTACCCGATTAAAAATGATTGGGTGAAGGCTGTCATCACGGTTGACTCAGATGACTTACTCTCTTCCAGGAAATCTTCCCCTTGACTCCTGCTTTACAATTATACCAAAGAAAAAAGAGTTAACAAAGATGTATAATGTGAACCTAAAGATGAGGATCTGTCAGACCAACTCAAATCGAGAGACGTGCTTCAAAACAACTGTCTTCAGGGTCATGAGAGTTAAAGGAGGATTAAGGACCGGTTTCGGATGGAGGGAAGCCACGGAGAGGTGGCTGTCCCATGCAGAGCTGGATGGTGGACAATTGTCAGAACTAGAGTGGGCTGTGCGAGTAAGATGTCAGTCATGTCTCCATGTCAGCTCCCTGTATGGCGTCCTGTGGAATGTATCCGAGGGATGATCCTTTAGGAAACACATGTGCAAGTGTTCTGGGGTGACAGGGTATCAGCTCAGCCACTGACTCTCTCGTGGGGTGGGGGGAGGAGTTAGCCCTGTACTCCCAATATTTTTACAAGTTTGTGATTATTTCAGAAATTAAAAATACTATAAAAATTCGACCAAGCAACAGGAATAGGGGAGAATCCCTTTAGTAGAGAATAAAACAGATGTGCCTTTGAATCCTGACCTTTTAAACTTACTCAGGTTTTGACTTCAGCCAGGGAACTTAGCCTCCTCTGTGCTTCAGTTTCCTCGTTTTTCAAAACCAAGGGAGAGTATACACACACGAAGCGTGTGTGGGTGTCCGTGTGTGTGCATGGGTCTATGTGTGTGTGCATAGATGCGTGTGCGTGGGAGTATGTGCTAGTACACCCCCCCCCCCCCAATGGGTCATTGTGAATTGGAACTTTCATCGTGGGGCCCCAGCAGGCACCCTGGCAGTGCTGGTCCTGGGGGCATCTTCCCAGGGATGTATGTGCAGAGCAGTGGTGGGTTAACAGCCTCCTCAGAGCACTCCTTTGCAGCACGTTCTGTCTGTCTTCATCATGATATCGTGGGCCATGACTATATGAGTTGAATTGCAATGAACTTGAAAATTTTGTTAAGGCCATTATCTGTAACACAGTGGTTATGATGCCAGCCAAATACCCGGAGGCTGGCAGGTTTGATCCCGGCCCGGGCCTGCTAAACAATGGTGACAACTGCAACAAAAAATAGCAGGCGGGTGCCTGTAGTCCCAGCTACTTAAGAGGCTGAGGCCACAGGATTGCTTAAGCCCAGGAGTTTGAGGTTGATATGATGCCACAGCACTCTACCGAGGGCGAGACAGTTTTTTGGTTAAACTTGACTAGTATCTTCCTTCACCTCCAGCAAGAACTTGGTGCTACTTATTTCTGTACCTCACTCCTCCATTAGCTGCTTCCAGGGAGAGTCTTTGTCCATTCCCTTTCCAGGGTGCCTGGGGGATGTGACCACTTTGCCTCTCCTTTGCCCGGCAACCAAGCCCTGTGCGGACCCAGGACCCTGCCTTCTGCTTATTCGGTTTACTAACACAGAGCTGGGGGCAGCACAGTGTTTATTTCTAGGACTCCGACTGCCGCGTGCTTGGGAGCTGATCTTTGCCAGGCACCATTCTGAATGCCTACCTTTATGATGCTAGTTCATGAACCTCAATTACCCCAGGACTCAGGTCAGGTTGTTCCATTTCCTAAATATGACAGCCCAGGCACAGAGCATTTGAGTGACTTGCCCAGATCACACAGCTGGAAAGTGGTAGATGCTGGCAGCCTGGCCCCAGAGCTGGGGCCTACCCACTGAGCAGCACTGCCACCCCCTGGATGAATGCCTGCAGGATGAGGACGGTAGGACGAGGATGTGTGAGTCGAGTTCACTCGTAGCACTGAGCCAAGCAGAATTCCCGGCCAGACCGCGCTACCACCCTAATAAAGCCAGTGTTTATACAGGCTGGAGGTGCTCATCAGATGTTTTTGCCAATCCCCAAATACGGCCAAGAGCCAGAAAGTGAGAGGGGTGCCTGTTATGTAAGGCCCCACGGCTGGTCCCCAGACAATGCCACTTCCTTGTCTGGCGCTGTGTGACTGCACAACAAAGGGTTACTCATTTCCTCTGGAAAACTTGGCAGGGCCACTTTGCCCCGTTTCCTCTTCCCACTCCATCCCCAGGCTTCCTCTATTGAATTTTCTCCAGATTCCAGAGAACACCACCATGGAGGGGCTGGCCTTTGGCTGTGGCCAGTCTGGGGCTTTGGAAGGCAAGGACTTCAGAAGCAGGCCCTGCCTCTCTCCAGGGAATGTTGCTGCCTGAGGCAGGTGGGGCACAGCCGAGGCTGCAAGGGACCCCGCGGTGGGGGTGGGGTTGGTCCCAAGCGAGCAGGCCCCCTTTCCTCTCCTGCCCCTGGTTCCTACAGGGCATCTGCTTCAGGTTTGACCTCCTCCTTTTCTGACCCGTTCCTATCAGACTTTGCTGGGAAGTCTGAGATGGATCACTCCAAGGGGGGGGGGGGTGGAGGGGGGGGGAGACAGATGGCACAGGCGTGAACTGTTGTCACAAGAGTTTTCTTTATACCCTGTTTGCAAGACTTCCCAGGTGAGCATGGAAGGAAATCTGCCCTGTTTACCTCTCTGTCTTCTGGAGAAGCATCTGCTTCATCCAACTCCCCAGGCGAGTGGCTGAGCCTCGCCTTCAGCGGGCACATCGCTGGACCCCAGAGAATCTGTGTGGATTTGCTGTTTGTGGACGTAATATCCCATGGACACCAAGCTGCAGCCTCACACGCAAGTCCCTACTCCCCTTGCTAATTAAAAATAAATCACATACATACATTTCTATCTCAATAGAGTATGTCTGTGTAGACAGATACAAAGATACACTTATGTGTCTGTATGTACATGTATGTGTATCTGTTCCTAGTGGAAGTGGGGTATTGTGGTAAGTTATCTGCACTTTTATTTTTCTCTTTTAACAATCATAGGGGATGTCAGTAATTAGGTCTATATTAATGACAATCCTTACTTTAGTTAGCAAGGGCTATCTTATTTTATTCTTCCAGTTACCCTGGAAGTTGGTAGTAGTATTCCCTTTCATAAGGAAATTAATACATTAGGCAACTGAGTTTGACTAATATTTTTAAAGTCACTGTTTAGTTTCACCAGTATTTTATGTTTCAGGCACTAGTGTGTCCTGTATTTAGAAAGAGGGCTCAGCTTTCTAAGAGAGAGACACAAACCCATGGGTATGGTTCCTGTGGGGCGCACTGTTATAGATGGGGACTGTGTGCAGGGTGGGCTGGATGGAGACAGAGAGACTGATGACACCATGGTGCCCACATACTTGGCGGGGGCAGAATAGAGTCTCCCTGGGTTTGGTGGTGGGACCCTGGAGACATCTGGCCATTGTGTGTTCACTCAGAGTCTGAGGCTGTTCTGCGTCTGTTTGCTTGCTGCTATCTCTGGGGCTTCCACTGCTCCCAGGGCCATGTAAGAGCCCAGGCCTGGGACCTGCGCAGACCTTGGCAGGACCCCTGCCCTGTAGTTTCCTACTGGCAGGTCAAAGTCCTGGGCTGCTCTTCCACAAAGTGGGAGTAGTTACCTGAATCTGTAAAGGTGAGAGGGTAAAATGCGATGGGCTTGTGAAGCTGGCTGCTTTGTACTGGGCTGTGACTAGTACAAAGCAGTATGGTGCTCACAAGTCAACGTTTTGGTTGTTGGAACCATCAGTTAAGCTACGGGGCAAAGCACCATGGCCCTTTCATGCACTGGGGGAGGAGGGATGGCAAGGGAGATTTCCTTTTCTCTGGTGGTGGCCATCTCCTAAGGTGACTGTGAAAGGGTCTTTCTTATTTGCAAAGGAGCAGAGAAGCTTAGAGGTGACTTCATGCGATTCTTTTTTGGGGGGAAGGATCCTGCATGTTCAAGAATTTAACAAAAGTTTATTTGGAATGCTTGCTTTGCCTCAGGCCTCTGACTTGGCAAAGGGCGATGACAAGACAGGCCCTTCCACCTCTTCATCAAGCCCCCAGTCCTTGGGTGGTAGTGAGTGGGGTGCAGCCTACTGAGACATTGGGCCACTGGAAGGCTTCTTTCTGCACCTTTTCCTCCCCAGGGAAGTCTGGGCTCCTGGCAGAAGGGAAGTGCTCTGAGAGGGCCTCAGTGCTACACTGAGGTCTGTCGAAGACAGAGGAGGGAGCTGGCCTGCCTTTGCTTAGGGCTCCTCCGAAAGGTCTTGGATCAGGACAGCAAGAATGGAAATGTTTCTCCCCGCTTCTGTACTAGAGATTCCAGACCGACTCCTTTGCAGCTCAGCCTGTCTTACCTCTGTTCCCTTGAGAGCTTTCTAATAGGACCTCTTCTGGGTAAGGGTCCACCTCCAGGGTGTGGGGAAAGTTAAGAAGCTGCTAAATTCTTGACTTTGACTTGTCAGCAGTTTCCTGGAGAGCCCGGGGCTGGGCTGGTACTGTTAATCATGATAAGTGCTGTGCCTTCTCCACTGTGGTGGCTCCTGGGGCCAGATGGGCTTGGGATAAAGACAACAGCTGGAGAGTTTTGTTTTAGCTGCTGCATCTGGATGTTTTAGCATCTAACCAGGCCTGCCTGAGTTTTTCCTTCTTTTTTCAAACTTCTTCCCTCAGAAGGAAGAAAACAACATAACGTATATTCTGGCCAACTCCACACAGCCATGGCTATTTATCTTAAGATGTGTTTGCATGCCTTTCACTTCTGGAGGTGAACTCCTTAGAGAGGCCAGGTCAGTCTCTCTCCCATTCCCTCTCTCTCTGCACATGCGCGTGTGGCTTCTTCCTGTGGGTGAATGTTTTCATTCATCCACACTAAGCCAGCATGCACACTTATGATCCCCTGTTGTCGAGGAGGAAGTGAGGTTTCAGAGAGATGAAGTGTTTTGTCTGAGGTCACACAGCTGGCAAATGTCAGAATCACATATAAATCCAGGGGTCTGGTCCATAGCCCAAGAGAAGGTGAGGCGTGCATGTTCCAAGAGCACAGAGCATGGGTCTGGTTGCACAACGGGAGAGGTTTCTTCATCTTGCAAAACTTCAGTTTTCTTACCTATAAAATGGGATGGTGATAATACTTACCCCCAAGGGTCACTATGAACATTTGTCAGAGTCTAGTTGACTGTAAGGTATAAAGCAGTGTTGGCATGCAGCACACACTCCGACCATTGTGGCTGTCACAATCAGTTCAGGTGGGGTTGAAGGAGAGCTGGGTGACTAACTGGTAGCCTCATGATTCGGTGGGAGCTGTGGGCACAAGAATGAGACCTCTGTCAGGGGCGGCCAGATGGCTAGGTGTGGGTGGGAGAGGTCTCCACGAGGAGTGGTCCTGACATAGAGTTGCATAGACAGTGCTTTCTCTAAGCAGAACTGAGTGCCCAGGCGGGAACTCTCCTCTTTCTGATGAGCAGCACCCGCCCCATCAGCTCTTCTTGTTTTGCTTTGATGGTCTTTCTCAGAAAGGAGGAAGGTGCTGCTGGGTGTGGCTTCTGGCTTCCTATGGTTGCCCCTGTGCGTGCCAGCACTGTCTGAACTTGGTCGGCCGCTAGATCCACGTGAGATCCTTCTGCCCAGTGCTCTGGCCTTGGGAATGTTACTCCCCTGCCCCCCAAATGTTCATCTCCAAAGGCCAACAAGGGTAGTGAGTACTGCCCAGCTCTGTGGCCTGTGGGGTGGCGTCCTGTCCTGCTTCTGGTGAGGGGATGCTGGTGAGAACCTCACTCCGAGTGTAGCTTCAGCAGGTCTTTACTCCAAACTCTTGGCTGGAAACATACCCTCCCAGCCGTGTGACCTGGCCCAGTTCCCACCTCTGCAGAGCCACCTGCACCACCTCTTCTTCTAGACACCCTGCATGCCTTGGGTTGGATTCTGTAGACGAGAGGGACTGGGTAAGGCATAACCCACATGTGTTCACACATGTGCCTTGGGAGAGTTTTGCACAGAAAAGGATTTGCAGATCAGGAACATGAACACTGTTGTCTAATTCCCTGTCCCTATTGTAAGTCCAGAATGAATCACTAACCCACTTGGGCTTGCAGCCTGCATCATGCGCTTGGCAATTGTCTTGAGTTGCTGTGGGTAGCCACTTTGCCTCTGTGAGTGCTTTGACAGCAAGCGCAAGGGCATGGATAGGTATGAGAGTGCAAGTCTGGAGGTGCTGCGCTGCCATATCTGCTTCATCCTTGACAGCATCAGACAAGGTCATTTCCTTTTTTTTTTTTTTTTTTTGAGACAGAGTCTCACTATGTCACCCCTGGTAGAGTGCTGTGGCGTCACAGCTTGCAGCAACCTCAAACTCTTGGGCTTAAGCAATTCTCTTGCCTCAGTCTCCAAAGTAGCTGGGACTACAGGTGCCTGCCACAACGCCCGGCTATTTTTTGTTGCAGTTGTAATTGTTGTTTAGCTGGCCTGGCCAGGTTCAAACCCGCCACCCTTGGTGTATGTGGCTGGCACCATAACCACTGTGCTACGGGCACCAAGCCAGATGAGGTCATTTCTACTACTTCATTTACAGAAGCCAGACACAAGGCTCAGAGAGGTAAGGTATTTTTTAGTTCCACTGAGAAAGTGACAGAGCTGGAATTTGAACCCAGGTGTCTCTATGAGGCCTGAGCATGACCTTTTACATGCTCTGTTCAAAGCCTGTTTCTAGCTGTCATCCAGGTCTGTGTAGGGTGAGACTTTTCCTTTTAGTGTTCCTGAGACAAGGTACAGTTGGAATATTTCATATTATTCTTTTTAACAAGTGTAATTATTTAAAAGAATAACTATTTAAAAAGAAAAATCAAGCTCTAGGTAAAGTCAGTACAAAATCTAGCCTTGGCATTGCCGTCTGGGAACTTGATTTGGAACTGTCTTTCCTTGAGACAACAGAGCCTGAGTGGGAGGCAGGAGGTCCCAGAGCTGTTTGGGCATTGTGTTCCATCTCCTCGTCTGCACCCCAAGGGTGACTATGAACGCTTTCATCCCATGTATTAGTTTTCGGTGATTATTATAGCAAATGACAATGAACTAAGTGCTTACACAGTGCATGTTTATTAATGTACATTTCTCTAGCAGAGGTACAATGCGGACCTCTCACTGGCTAAAATTGGAGTGTCTGCAAGCTGTGTTCCTTTCTCTGCTCATTCCAATTGTTGGCAGAATGCAGTCCCTCCCTGGGGGTGGCAGGACTGCTGGACATCGGGTGTACCTTCTGGAGACCACCTCCTTCCAGAACTGCTGGACATTGGGTGCGCCTTCTGGAGGCTGCCTCCTTCCAGGACTGCTGGACATCGGGTGCGCCTCTGGAGGCCGCCTCCTTCCAGGACTGCTGGACATCAGGTGCGCCTTCTGGAGACCACCTCCTTCCATGTTCACGGCCAGCAGTAGCAGGTCCAGCTTCTCTCACAGTGCCAATCTCCTCTCCTTCTTCCTTCTCACTTCTCTGATCCCAGCTGGGAACTGTTTTCCAGTTTTAAGAATTCATATGATTGGACTATTGGGAATAATAGGGAATCTCTGATAGTAGGGAATAATCCTCACCTCAAGGTCCTTAGCTTAAATGTTTAAATTCCATGTGGAAAGTTCACTTTGTCCTGGGAGCTAACATAACTATCAATATATCCCCATACTCAGAGGGTGCAAGGCATCTTTCTCTCTCTCTCTGGCAAGGAGTGGCAGGTGTTATCTTCCCTCAATACCTCATAAGGGTTCCGGTGAAGATTAAATTCACTGATACACGTAAAATGCTTTACGTATTACTCTGAACTATATGAAATTGGCAGCATTCAATTGTTGACCCATAAAAGGTCAAACTAACAGTATCTGGCCTATGTAAATCCTCACTAAGTATTTGTTGTCATTATTCTAGTGGTGGAAAATGCCATGTTTTACTTAGCTAGTGTTGCTACCATTCTTATTTCCTATTGCTGGGCATTACACCTTAAAAGTTATTATTATCATGATTTTGGTCTTGTAAACTTTATGTGGACCCGCTGATCATCATGTCTTTTTCAAGTCATGCTGTCCTGACTTTGGGGAATGTATGTGCTTCTTCCGCATGACACTCAATGGAGCCCCCTGCCTCCATCCCCCTCCAAGCACCTTGTCCATCCCCAGCCCAGCTCTGGGCCATGAGTATGGGGTGGAATTTTTTCCCTTTAGGAAGTGGGCAGTCCTTCTCCTTCCAGGGATCAGCACTTGACTTCCTCCTGGCCATTTGCTCTTTGAACCAGTCCTCTGGGATACCCCCCTTGTGAGCCCTTGTTGGTGTGTAGGAACAACCCCCTTCCCAAAGGCATCCTGAGACTGGGGCTCCCATGCTCTCAGGCTGTCACCTCAACCTGGGTTTGTCCCAGGTTGAAAAGAAATCACGTACAGTTCTGTTCTTGTTAGCCTACAACTGCCTCTCATTAATGCTTCCTCTCCTGGAGTTGACTACACAGCCAATGTGGGGAAAGTGCCCAATTTATATCTGTGCACCAAGGCAGATGCCTCTCGGGTTGACAGATAGAATGAAAGAGAACATCAGGAGTCATTCTGTACTCGCTGACACTGAGGCCCAGGTAGTTGGCAGGGCTCTCTTGAGGTCACCAGAGATCATACGCTAGTGGCCAGAGTGAGCAAAGGTCACCTAGTGTCAAGTTTGAAGGCTCTAGTCCAGTAGAGCTGGGTTCAAAATCTTACTTGTATGAACAGCTGGTGCTTGCTTCACTGCAAGTGTTAGAGCCTCCAGCTTCCCCCACTTTCCGTGAAAAATGCTCTCGGAATAAATCCCGCCTTGAAGCCGACCTGGGTGCCATTTAGATAGTGCTTTTTCTGGAATGGCCTAGAATGAAGGTGCCAAGTTCATCACGAGATTTTATAAGCTGTTATTTTAACTGTGGTTATTATTCCTTGGGATTTGAGGGCTAAAATCCCAGCAGGAAGCAGGGCCTGCCTGAGGCCTCTTCTCCCAGTGTAGTGACCCATCTTTCCAGGTCTGCTGTGGTCTGCCTTGAGCCTCTCTGCTGAGGTTCTGGAAGAAGAGAAAGTGCTATTGTGAGGCTTCAGGCCCAAGGGTCTGGAAAAACCCTCTGGACCATCTAATGACTCTGAGAGTGTCTGTATGTCCTTCTGGGGAGAAGACACGCTAGTCCTGCATTTCATAGAGAGTGTTCTCGCCCATGGCCACCATCCCCAGATCCTAATGTGGAGCCTGACACATGGAAAGCCCTCAGTAACCTTAAGAGAAGGAAGGAATTTCTTAAATGATCCTAGGGTCATTCTGTGCCATGAATCTGAGCCCAGATCTTATTTTTGGCTCTGGTGGGTTTGTTAGCCAAAATAATAAATTCTGCTCAGTTTTAATGCAAATTAGTATTATTTTATTATAATGAATAATAGAATAGCTGTCCTTAGATGATTTCCAGACCCTGAAGAAACTGCAGACTATGTGGGACACACAGCAGTGCCAATCTTGGCACTATTTATAATTTGGGCCAGATCACTTGTTGTGGGACACAGAGCAGCAACCCCTGGCCTCTACCCACTAAATGCCACTAGTCCCAATCCTCAGCTTCCAGTTGTCACAACCCAAAGTATTTCTAGATGCTGCCCTGTGGTCCCTCGTGGTGGTGGGGTATGTCTGTGTGCAAAAATCTCCTTCCACTGTGAATCTCTGGTCTAGAGATCTCGCATCCCCCCACCTAAGGGAGTTGACCCGCCTCTCCCATAGAGCCTTCTGCTGGAGATAGGTTGACAGGTAGTTTGGTTTAGGAGAAAGAGTGCTGAGCTGTGTTTAGACTGATTCTCATGCCAGTGAAATGAGATGGGTGTTCTTCTGTTTCCTGGAGTGTGACCTAGAGCGTATTACTCCATGTGTCCAGGTAAAGATAATCCCTGTCCTTCACGATTTTGGTGGGATTAAAGATAAGGCAGCAAGTACTTCCCATTCCATAGGCACTCAATGCAAAGCAGAGGTCTTATTTATGAAACGAAGAACATCTTAAGAAAAAGCATTTTTCATTATTGTACAAGATTCATTTGACCATTTTTATACTTAATTGTAGAGAAAGGAATGTTAGTCCTCAAGATCTATATCATAAAGCCCCTGTGATTTAGGGGCTAACCGTGAACTGTGGTTTGAAGCCACTCACTAGCTATAGTGGAACCTTGCCCAGGTTTCCTAATCTCAGTTTCTTCATCATAGTGAAGACTCTGAGAGTACTAACTGGCCAGGTGTGGTGGCTCACGCCTGAAAGCCTGGCACTCTAGGAGGCTGAGGCAAGGGGATCACTTGAGGCCAGCAGTTTAAGACCAGCCTGAGCGAGAGTGAGACCCGTCTCTACAAAGTAAAGACAAATTCCTTTGGTGTGGTGGCACAAACCTGTTGCCCCAGCAACTTGAGAGACTGAGGCAGGAGGATTGCTTGAGTTCAGGAGTTTGAGGTTGCTGTGAGTTGTGGTGGTGCCATTGTGCTCTTTGCTGGGGCAGCAGAGTGAGAGAGACTCTGTCTTGAAAGAAAGAGAGGGAGGGAGGAGAGAAGAGAAAAGAAAGAACAATAATATCACAGGGCTGTTGTGCTGGGGACGGGCTATCCACACAGGTTTATTTGCACTCTCTGCCTCAGTGTGTCCCTTGCTTTTGTTAATGGCCCCCCGAATCCCATTCTGGAGGATGAGGCATTCAGGGCAAAGAGCACTCCAAAACACAGACAAAGGCAGCCAGCCAGCTTGTCCCCTCGCAGCTTATATTAAGGAGGAGGATGCCAGTAGCAAGAATTGTGGCCATATGGCCGGCAGGATGCCTCGCTTGTACAGTCAGCCTGGCCCCTTTGAAGTGGTTTTAAGACCAATTTGGTAAGTTGATTTGGAAAGTGGTATTGATGACTCCGAGGGTGCAGGCTGCTCGTTAGCTGCTGTCTGTGCTCAGCAAATTGGTTTAAGTGGAATGAAATCAGTTCCTTCCCTTCCTGGGCTCCTGGCTGAGGTCCAGGCCTGATTGTAATGGGAGCCTCTCCTGGGCAAAGGACATTGAAAAGCTTTCCGGGGAGTGTGACCCTCTTTCTTCATATGTGAATTCTACATTCCCCTGGGGGGTCAAGGCAATAGGCTGATAAGACATAAAAATGACCCTGGAGTGCACGGTAAGTGTGTGTGGGGGTGGGTGGTGGAACAGATGAGAATGGACAATGAACTGTGGCCCAGCAGTTTTCAAGGACCAGTTATCCATTACCCCATTGTGAGATATTTTGCTCAATGCAATTTTTCCCTTTCTTTCTCTCTCTCTCTCTCTCTCTCTCTCTCCCCCCCCCCCCATATTAAAAACCCTGCTGGGAGAAAGATCCCCTGTGCTTTCTAGGGCACCTGTTTGAGAGCTCTTCCAGGTTTCTACTCCTAGACAACATTTCTGCCTCTCTATTTATAAGATGCTAACAGGTTGCTTTCCAGAACAGTCCTGCCGATTACAGTCCACCCGCTATACACGGGGGGCCCCTTCTCTCCACCATGCCAATCACATTTAGTGGGTCAGATTTTCACCTTTTTGCTAATCTCATGGATGAAACACAGTATCTAGTAGTTTCCCTGGCTGCTAGGGGGCTGAACCTCTTGCCTTCCCCGCCTGCCTCATGAGGAGGGACCTCCAAAGGGAGAGAGATCATCTAGTCCTGTCTGGCCTGACTCCCCAGGGAGGAAGGCAGGTCCCATCCATTGCTTCTTTCCCCCAGGTCATTTGGGTTTCCAGTGAGTGTCAATTCCGGGCCCACCTCCTAAGCAACTTTCTCTATAGTGTAGCCATAGAGCGGACCAAGTTCTTTTGGGAGACTGTCATACCACTTGTGGTTCCCATTAATTCACTTTTTCCTTCAACTAACCAACATTACTTGTCACGTTACTTGTGTGAAGTGGAAGGACATGGAAGCGGAGGACTTGGCCTCTTGGACTCTCGCTGCCCCCCGCCAGCTTTGTGTCCTAGGAGCTCTCTTGCTGTCCTCTTATTGCTCAGTAATAAGGGACTAATGCTTCCTGCCTTGCTATGTGTTGGAAAGGAGAAAAGGACAGTTTTACATGTGAGTGTTTACAAAGCAGGACAGAGAAGAGTAAAGCATCACCAAGGCAGGGCTGGCGGGGTGCAGATGCAGGCCCAGGCAGACCCCTACAGGCCACGTGTGTGTAGCAGAGAGCGATGGGCCTCCCTCTTCGTACTTATTCACCTAAGCCTGTCTTGTGATTGTCATGAACCAGTCTTTCAACTGATTGCACCGGGCGCCCAATGTATCAGACACTGTCCTGAGTGCTAGGGATGTCATAGTAAGCAAAACAGACACAGTTCTGCCCTTGTGTGCCATGTAGTCCAGTGGGGGGTGGGGGTGGGGCAAGGGGTCAAGTATTTGTAGAAAGGAGAAAAAGGAGAACTCAATGCCTAAAAAGCATCTTCCAGTCTCCCAGATGTCTCCAGGTGACCTCGTCACTAACAATCGCCAGGAAGCAGTGCTCATCTTTACAGCTTTGGTGCTCGTAGTTTGTGTCTGAGATAGTGCTGATTCTCAAGAAGAGGAAAGAAGAGAGACCATGGAGGAGCAATAGCGAGACTATTAAGGAGGGATACAAAGATGAGCTCACATTTACTGAGCACTTAGCGTGTGCTGGAGCCTCTTGTGAGCTCTTTGTGCAAATTGGGCAGGCAGGCAGTATTATTATCTCCATTTTATACAGCAGGAAACTGAGTACATAGTGACAGTCTGTGTGGAGACCCCCTGTACCGGGGTCAAAGTAGTACCTGTTTTTTTTTTTTTTAAGTAGTGCCTGTTTTTAATGGGATAGGATCTGTTGTTGATCTCACCTTGCTGGAATCCCTAGAATCCCAGATAAGTAAGTCCCAGCTTTTCTCTGCTAGCACGGTCAGCCTGCCTTTGACCTGAGGTCCTGGTTCCTTCCCTCCTCCCCACCCTTCCTCCCCCTGGCATTTCCACCTTGTTCTTGAATTCCCCCCCCCCCCCAGTTTCTTCCAAGCAGCAGGCTCTGATAGCAATTGTGTTTATTTATGTAGTAATATATTGACAAAAATGTATGCGTCTCACAAGTTAAACCTATGGTCACTTTTTCGTGATGTGCCTCTTGTTTATGACAAGGGTGGTCCCTCCTAGAAGGCCTGTCACGTAGAAGGTGCCCAATCTTTTTTTTCCTCATAACGATAAGCTGAGTATTTTCTTCAGTTTGCACATGAGGAAACAGAGACTCTGAGAGGTTAAGGAACAGTTACACAGCTGAGTTCAAAACCTTGAACATCCGGTTTTTAATGTCCGGACTCTGATTCTCTGAAACAAGAACTGGACAAGGGGATGTCAGATGAAATCGATGGCAGCAAAAAGCTAATCACTGTTCCCCCAAGGTCGATGGAGACAGCTGGGCAAAGACACAACTTCCTACAAGTCCCCCGAGAGCCCCTTCTCCAGGAGCCCTGGGGTCCGTCCTTCTCAGCTGCTCTTTCTGCTGTGTTCTTGTCTCTCTCCCTCGTCAGCCCAGGGCCAGGCATGCAGCGAGCCTCAGCTTTCTCACTTCTACCCTGGGCTTAGCAGCTGCTGCTTCAGCTTGTCTGTTGAGAAGGGTGGGCTCCCGTGGCATCCCACCAAAAGGGCCTGGTCGTGTCTTTGACAGGGTAGGTCCCGACTGCCTGCCCATGGCCAAGTCTGGGGATAGAAGTCAGAAGAAAAGGTATTATCCCAGCTGAGTGACAAATGTCTCAAGTCCCAAGGAGCCTCTCCTCTGTTTTATTATTGTTTCAGAGGGAATGGCCTAAAAAAAAAAAATGGAAAATAAATTTCTATCTCTTCAGCTTTTCAGGAACTGAAGCCTGCATTCCTGCCTCAGGCCAGTGTCGGGCAGGGAGCGTCTCTCATTCTCTGTGCCCCAAGAGAGAGCTCCAAGGAACCTCCTGGGGGGAGGTCACAAGATCTTTTCACCTGAAAATGAGATGAATCCCAGCAGAGGCCATGAGATTGTTGTGGTTCAAGATGGTATTGTGGGATCAGACCCTTTTAACCCTTTAACTATTGTCTGCCATTTTCCTCCTTTGTCGGCAAAGTAATCAATTTCTCTCTCTTTCTCCTCAAACTGCTTATCCCCTTTTATCTGATGAGGCTTTGGAGGACAAGTGCTGAAGTTTTGGTAACAGTATCTCCAATGGAGAGTTGTGTGGTGGCTGTGGAGGGCAGGCAGAAGTATTTTTGTTCCCTGGAGAGTTATTTCCTGAGCTACGGCTGGTGCCCAGCACACTGTCAGGCCCAGGGTTTGCGGGTGAAGGGGATACACTCCTTGTGGTCCCCTCTGGTTTCTCAGAGGGAAATATTTATAGATGTGTCTTTTAGTTGTAGCCTGTTCTAGGTAGAAGAGCAAAGCCAAGGTTTCCCTCCGATTTTGATCTCTGCTCCCTCCGAGTTCTCCATCGTGGACCAGGAAAGTGATGACCACTGCGGGGCCAAGTTGTGTCTTCCCAAATTGATATGTTGAAAGCCTAAGCCCCAGTACCTCAGGGTGTGGCCGTATTTGAAAATAGGGTCTTTAAAGAGGTAACATTACATGAGATCACGGGGGTGGGTAATATCACCGGTGTCCTTACGGGAAAAGGAGATTAGGACTGGGGCCTGGGAGGGAGGATGGTGTGGAGACATCCAGGGCCCAGGAAGGACACCTCAGTAGGGAGCAGCCAGCCGGGCCCTCGCCTTCACTCTAGAATTGTGAGGATATAAGTCTCTGGTTTAAGCCACGCAGTCTGTGGGCAGGTGTGACAGCAGCTGGATGGACCCAGTGACCACGAACAAGTCACCTGCCCACCCTGAGCTCCTGAGCCCCAGCTGTGGGGAAGGACCTTGGAGCTCCTGCCTCCGTGGCTGTAGTTGATCAGAACAGCTGATGTTCATCTGGGGGTCACGGCTGGCCAGGCTCTGCTAAAAGGCTTTCATATGTAAACGTAATCTGCTCATTTTCCCTTTTGGAAGTGGGGGTAGATATTATTGTTCCCATTTTGCAGAGGAAGAAAGTGGAGTTAATTAACTTGCAAGATGTTACCCAGCAAGGAAGGGGACACACAGGCATTTGGACCCCCCAATCCTGATCACTGTGCTGCGCTGGCTCTTACTGAGGAGAGACAATAGATGCCAGCGTCCCAGCACTGTAGTGCTTGGCACAAGGGACATACTGAGGGCTCCTCTGTGACTCGAACTTCCTGATTTCTACTTTGAGATTGGGACATGCGGATGCCAGGAGCTGTGTGTGTGTGTGCATCTGCTCTTTCTCTTTTTCTTGCCTATTTTTTTGGGGGGTCCCCACCTCCTAATTCATCATCACTGCCCATCAGCCTCCCGAGCTGTGAGCTTTTCTTCAGTCCCTTCCCCCCGCCCCCCCCCTCCCTGGGATTAATTGACTTTGGCTCCCATCTGGGAACACAGCCTGGCACCAAGACCTGCCGTGCTGTTCCCACACCTCAGATGGTTAAACCAACAGGTGTGGCATTTAGCAAATGACACTGCCACACAGCTATGAATCTGTCCTTTCCTCCCTCTACCCTGTCAGGTTTTCAAGGACTTTGCAATCTCCGCCTCTTTTGCAAAGCAGCCCTCATGCTTGAAGGGTGAGTGTCAGGCCCCACCCAGGGACAGGGAGGCCAGAGCTGGCTCTGGGGTTACACAGCCCTTACGGTAAAAACACATCACTCTGAACCCGGTCCAGCTGAGGCGTCAGCCCAACCCAGCCCTGCCCCAACAGCTGGGTTCTGCCCAGAGCTGTGCCTTAGTCACTTGCCAGAGACTCTTCTCTTTCCAGCTGAGGCTGTCCCCCTCCTCCCCCGGCAGCCCAGTTCCTGGAAAAGTTGCATAGGCTGTGAGCTTTTCTCCTATTTAAACAATTAGAGCTCTCACTTACTGAGCACTTACTAAGTGTCAGGACTGTGCTGAGCACTTTTTGTGTATCTTCTTATTAATCCTCTTAATAAACTGCTGGGCCAGGTGCTCCTCTCCCCTCCCATTTGCTGAGAAGGATGCCAGCTCAGCAGCGTGAACGCTGACAGGAGGAAGTAGCTCACCTGGACTTGGGCATGACTGTGTGCCTGGTCTTCAGGTTAACTCTCAGTAGCCTGGTGGTGACAGCGGGCTGTTACGATTATCTCTGCATACTTGGGGAGATGGCAACCTGGGAGTTTCTGGGTTACTTATCTCGTGCATAGGGTCTGCCTCTCCAGCCCTTAGCCAGAAAGCTGTAATGTCATGTGGGAGATGTGGTCAGAGTCTCCTGAGTGGGGTGAACCATGCGCTGTACCTCCGACTCCAGACTGGAAACTCTACCTGCAGCCCCTTGCTGCCTCTGCTCCTGGACCTGAGGGTGGTGGAGGAGTTTCCTGTTTTCTTACATGGGCACCAGGGAAAGGGCCAGGAGTTGCTAGGCACAAATAGGGAATTTGCTTAAAGGACTCTTGGGAAAGAGCTGTGAGGGAAGAGGAAGTCACTTAGGGAGAGAAGTGGGTACCCAGAACTAAACATTGATCTGAAAGGGTCTGACCTTTACCTTGGGAGCCTAGCCCTGAGAATCCTCCATTGTGTCCCCTTCCTGCATGCCTGAGATCCCTGCTACAGCCTTGGGACCAGGTCCCTCCAGTGGGTTCCCTGGTGCCCACAACCCCAGCACCAGTGACCGAGAGAAGCACCCTCTCTCTTGTCTAAAGGAGTGAGGTGGGGGAAGGTGGCTAACGCAGCTCCTCCTGCTCAGCCCTCTTCCAGTATATAAACCATTTCACAGATGTCTCACTCCGTTGAGCAATCACATGGGAATCCAGGCCCTGGAGCGTGGCCTCCTTAGGGAAAGCAAGGGTCCGGCTGGCCTGCCTCGCTGTGGCAGCTCAGTGTCCTCAAGCAGAGCTTCCTGCAAGGAGATATCCACAGTAGTGTCATTTGTGCACCCGACAGCTGAAAGCTCAGGGCAAGGCCAGTGTGTAGGGCTGATGCAGGCCTTGGAGTAATCAAAAGGAAGGCACATCCTAGTGTGGGGCTGACATCTGAGGGCCATCAGATCACAGAAGGTCTTGAGATCAGAGCTGAATGAATAGACTAGAAGTGAAAAGGCCTTTAACAAAGGGTTACAGTGATATCAACAGCTACTATCCCTCAGGAATCACATGTCAGCACTGTGACCAAACCTCACATTTGTCCTTGTGTTGGTCCTTGGCACAACCCTTCGAGGGGAGAGCTGTTTGCCCCATTTTGCAGACTAAGAAACACATCCCGGAAGCAGCTGAGCTGGGAATTAAGCCCCGAGCTGACCCTAAAGCCTCCCTTCTTTCCACTTTGCTCTGCTCCTTAGAAAAACAACAACAGAATTCTTTTAATGTTGTTCTAGGAAATTTATTTTTAAGAAATTAATTTCCTTCTGCAAAGTGGCTCATGACAGATCATAGATCAAGAAACAAATCTTGTATCTTTGCCACCCAAGCAGGCTCCTAAAGGCTGCCCCTGTCTCAGTGTGCCCAGGGAGGCTGGGAGAGCCTGAGGTTTCACTGTCTCAGCAGAGATGGAGGAACCTGTTAACCTGTCTTAGAAGCTAATAAAAAAAAAATCCCAGTGAGATCATGTCTATTAAAGCCCTTTGAGCTCTCTGAGCTCCGAGGCCATATTAACATGCAGTGTCATTATTGCTTACTCAGCAAGAATTTTCCCTGGGGGTTCCAAAGCCCCTTGTTTCCTTATGCATTTTATTTGATGCTTCCTTTGCATATTGAAGACCTGCTTTTTTTTTTTTTTTTTTTTTTTTAAACACCCTATTATAGAATGAACTGCAATGTTTTGGGTACTTATTTAGTGCTAAGTCTTTTTTCTCCATGGGCTCCTTCAAACTGCCCAACCATCCTGTGAAGTAAAATGGAATGTGTGTTCTCATTTTCAGATGAGACCAAGTGGGGCTCATCTTGGGGAGCTTGGCAAGGTCACCTGGCTTAGAGCAACAGGCGGCATCTGCTCCCAGGTTGTGCCTTGCTGAGGCTTTGCCCATGTTTTCCAGATCATTTTCTCCAGAAGGCAGAAGATTGTCTGCCCTTCCTCAATGGGAGGAGAAAAGGGCCTGCCTAGAATTTGGCCCTGGCCTGACCGTTGTGTCGTGTTACTCATTTTTGCTGTGAAGGCCAGGCTGGATCATCTTTGTTCTTTTGAGATGTTCTGGTGAACACTGGCCCTGATCTCCCTGGGCGGGAGTGAGTGCTTTGCTGGACTCTTTGCTTGAATTGAATGAGCAGATGGGCCCTGCAATTGGAAACACTAGCTGTAGTTTCCTTTGAGAAACCGGCCTAACTGGAACTCTGCTGTCTCCATTTGTAAAAATCTTTGGAATACTGTTATCAGAGGTGGCTATGGAAACATATAGAAAAATAGACAATAATGGCTAAGATTTATTGAATTTTAGTGTGCAATACATGCTTTTCCAGAAGTCATCCTAGTCTTTGGTCTGGCTGCAACAGCACTGCCCACATCCTTCCCAAATACACCATAAGATCAGTTGAGCAGGTAATTTGCTCCCATTTTACAGAGAAGAAAGCTCAGGTTGAAGCTCAGAGTTGCAGAACTGGAGCTGCAACACAGATCTGAGTTCAAAGGATTGAACAGTACCTTCCCCCCACTCAAAATAATCTGTTCTCAGCCTATTTCTATGTGGATTTCCTAGATGACTGGCACTTTTTTTTTTTTTTTTTTTTTGCGATGGCCCCGATAAATGGGCCAAAGGCTGCCTAGTATGTCATATCTTCTTCCCAGTGTAATTCCACCTGCAGAAGGTGCATACCTAAAGGCAAAGCATGATCAAGGCAGGTTAGCTGCGGGACTTTAGAGAAAATAGCTGCAAAACTCCAAATATTAATCATCTTAAGTCACTCTTTTTACTAGCACACAGGCTACAAATGTACCCCAAAGAAAAACAAGAAAACACCATTTGCTTCTGCCATTCTTTGGCAAGAACCTAAGAAAAGACTTTCCTTTGGGGGTCAAGCTGACTCTCTTGATCTAAGCTTCCTTGTGGGCCACAGAATGTTCTTTGGGAATCCCTCCTAGAGGTGAGAGAGGGCTGACAGTATCTTAACTATAGCAGATGGTTTCGGATGAAATCTTGCCTAGCTGTGGCTGTGACCTGCTGTGACTTACACTCAGCAAGTGCCGTCTTTCATGTGCGTGTGTCTTTTATCTCTCAGTGACCCACTGGGATGCCTGCTTTGTACAGATGAGGAAACTGAAGCCAGGGAGCTGAAGACTCCCCCGAGGTCTGACAGTTTTAGAGTAAGAACTCAGATGGGCACAGTGGCTGAAGCCTGTGATCCTAGCACTTGGAGAGGCCAGGGTGGGAGGATTGCTTGAGGCCAGAAGTGCAAGACCAGCCTGGGTAACATAGTAAGACCCCCATCTGTACAAAAAGTAAAGTATAAAAATAGAATAAGGTCAAGATCAAACCTCTGTCCTGGCATTCCTCCACTCAGCAAACCGCGACTGAGCTGCTGCTCCACTTGGTCCTGGGATTCTGCGTGTCCCATCTGTGCACTGCACCCTGCTCCCGTCTCTTCTTTGTGCTGACATGTTCATCTCTCCGCAGCACACGTTGAGGCCAGTCCTCCAGCTTCTCCATCCCTCACTCAGAACATTTGATATGAACTGTGGTGCTTTTTTTGAGGCTGTTTTTTTTTTTTTTTTAAAAGATAGAGTCTCATTATGTTGCCCTCATTAGAGGGCTGTTACATCACAGCTCACAGCAACCTCAAACTCTTGGGCTTAAGCAATTCTCTTGCCTCAGCCTCCCAAGTAGCTGGGACTACAGGCACCCACCACAATGCCTGGCTATTTTTCTGTTGCAGTTGTCCTTGTTGTTTAGCTGGCCCGGGATGGGTTCAAACCCGCCAGCCTCAGTGTATGTGGTCAATGCCATAACCACTGTGCTACAGCTGCCAAACCTATATCTGAGGCTTTAAAAAAGAAATACAGGCTGGACATGGTGGCTCACACCTGTAACCCTAGCACTTTGGGGGTTTGAGGTAGAAGGGTCACTTGCAATCAGGAGTTTGAGACCAGCCTGAGTAAGAGTGAGACCCCGGCTCTACTAAAACTGGAAAAATTAGCTGGGCATTGTGGCAGTCTTTTCTCGTCCCAGCTACTGGGGAGGCTGAGGCAGGATGATTGCTTATGCCCAGGAGTTTGAGGTATTGTGAGCTGGGCTGATGCCACTGAATTCTACCTGGGTGACAAAGCAATACTCTGTCTCAAAATAAATAATAAGCAAATGGCAACAGGGTGCACACATGGGGTTGTATTGGGTCCTCCTCCCAGTTCCTATGTTGAAGCCCTAATCTCAGTACTTCAAAATGTGACTGCATTTGAAGGTAGGACCTTTAAAGAGGTGACTGAATTAAAAGGAAGCTGTTAGGGTGGGACGTAAGCTAATCTGCTGGAGTCCTTAAATAGGAGGAAATTTGGACACACACAGAGACACACCAAGGGAAGGCCAAGTGCAGGTATAGCGAGACAATGGCCATGAGCAAGCCAAGGAGAGGTCTCAGGGGGGAAACCAAACCTGTCGACACCTTGATCTTGAACTTCTAGCCTTTAGAATTATCAGAAAATAAGTCTGTATTACTTTGTTATAGCAGCCGGGGCAGACTAGTACAGCATGTGCCTGGGGCAGTGCTTTTGGTTGTGCCCGAGATTTCTATAAGGAAATACATTCATTGTCATACTAAGTGGGATAAATAAAATCCATAAACAAGTCAAGGCTCAAAGCATTGCTTTTGAGAGTTGTACCCAAGAGTGTGAATTATCACCTCTGTTTTGCAGATGAAAAACTGAGCTTAATTAATTTTTGCAAGGGCTCCACAGCTGTGAATTTACCCACTGCCCTGTACCATCTTTTGACAGAAATAGCTTGTGTTAGTGCCCTCATGGAAGTCAGAGATGTAGACCCACCAATCCACGATGACAGTACATCACACTGGAATGTGGGAAGGGTGCCTGGGACTCATGCTTAAGTAGGGGACAGCCCTGGCTCTGGCCCAGTGCTCAGCCACTCCAGGTTAAGCCCTAGCGCTTGTGCCCCGGGAAGGGCAATGCTGAGGCAGGGCTGGGCTGTGGCCAGGAGGGGCCTGTCTCTCTTTCTTCCAGCGCCATCGAAGGCCCTCCCTTGGCAGGCAAGGCGGCCACTATGTTTGCTCTGGGCAGAGCCCGCTCTGTCTTTTCACGTTGTGTAGGGATGGCTAGGGAAGTACTGCCACCTCTGTTCCATGCTCCCTGGTGAAGAGAAGACAGCCCTTCTATGCATTTTTTTTTTTTTTTTTTAATTAAGTCCCATGTTTCTTTGCAAAAGATGAAAACAGGGTCTATTTCCAGCTTGAGCAAGAAACTTTGCTCTTGCTTACTCAGGTTGGCTTTTTAAAAAATGGCCACTGTCCTAGGCCTCCTGATGCCTACTGAGGCCATGGTAGGCAGTATTATTTTTATAAGCATCACCATTGTTATCACTTTTTATTCTGTCTAGAAATGAACCAGTATCACGGGCCTAACTTGTATGGTGTTTTAATGGTTTTCAAAGAGCTTTCCAACCACTATTTATCTCCATCTTTAGCTATTACTTCTGTCCCTGTTGTACAAATGTGGAAGCATGGATTCAGAGATCCATGGATTCATAGATAATTGCACAGCTTGGCGGGAGCGTCAGGGGTGGCAGAAGCCACACGCTGCTCTCAAGCACTGCATAGAGGAAACAATGACAGTCTGTGACATGAAGCTGTCTTCAGACTCAGATTTTAAGGGTGATTTTACAAGTGTCTTCTGCAGGCTAGAGGGAAACGGTCCCCATTGTATAGGTGAAGAGACTGAGATGTAGGTAGAGTGATTTGCTTCCCGGGTCCTGCCAGTCGTGGGAGAAAGTGCCTTGCCTTGCCTGGCGAGACTCTGTGGCATGTGCTGTGCGGCTGATATCACAGCAGCCCCTGAAGGTTGCACACATGCAAAGGTGCCCACTGGCAGGCAGCACTGGGGCAGGCCAGGTAGGAAGTGGGGGTGCGGGGTGTACTTCCCAGGTTCTCTGCTGTGTTCCACAGGCAGGCTTGGGGGCAGGGCAGCCTGTCTGATCTGGGTATGGCTGGGTTCTCAGATCCTGGCCATGGCTTCTGATTGCCTGGCACCCAAATCCCAGCTGAGTGATCAAAGCTGAGCGCACTTGGCAGGAAGAGGGGGGAGGCACACATGGGAATGACTGAATGGGAGCTGGGGGAACACAGGCCTGGTATCAAAGGGGACCGTCCAGAATGGTTGGTTGATCTAAGGGTGGGGGTGGTCGCAATTCGTTTAAATAAATATAATTATTTAGCACCTATAGTACTGACCTTAGAAAGCTTTATGTTTTCTCTTTTATTTGATCCTCCCTTTGGGGAAGACGAAGCAGTTTTAAAGAACTGTTTTCCAGTTGAGGAACTTGAGGCTCAAAGAGAGGAAGTAGGTGCCAGGTATGACGTAGTGGAGAGCCAGGATTTGGTCCAAGGACTTAGGATTCTAAGTGCTAAGGTATGTTAACCCCTTCCATTGAGGTTCATGGATGCAGGCCTTTCCATACTCAGTCACCACACAGCTGCTACTGTACCCCAGCACTGAGTGACTGTGGGAGCACCAATGACCCTGCACCCGACAGTCTTGAGAACAGCTGTACTGGGCTCTGTTCTAAGTGCATTAAGTATTTTAATTCATGGAGTTCTCCTCTCATACTGAGATGGCTGGTATCACAACAGGGACTCTGAGGGGGTCAGGCAGTTGTCCACTGTCACCGAGAGGGGAGTCCTGCAGGTTTGCTGCTGTCCTGCACTTCCTCCCCTGGCTGAGGGCAGTGGGGGTGGAAAGTGGGGAGCTCAGGTCTGGGGAGCACCTCCAGGGCTTTGAGGGAGGAGAAGCAGGAGGCAGGTTTGGGACATCTCCTGTGTGCTCAGCCCTTTACCAAGGTAATCGATGCCTCTGTTTGCCAGTCCTCTGACTGCCTCCTGTCTTATGTTTTCATCTTACTCATGCATTTAGTGAGCATTTATGGAACAACTCGTGTATTCCAAGTCCTGCTGGGCTCTGGGGACACAACAATTATAAGACCCAGTGTCTACCCTTGGGGGAGCTTTTCTTTTTGCAAACTCCTTAAGGACAGTAGGCAGGAGAAGACCTGGGTTCCGGACCAGGCTCCACCTTAGGCTGTTCTGGATATTGCCAAGCTGCTCAGGGTCTGAGGATCAGGGAGGGGGTTGAAACCTAGGTCAGAGGCCCCTCAGGAGCCCCTAGGTGCTCAGGCTTCTCTGCCAGGCAGCCCAAAACCCAACATCCAGAAGAGACTCCTGCAGAGTTCTCTTTGGGCTGGGCAGAACTCATTCCTGGAAGCGGGGCATCAGCATTCACTTAACTGTCTCGAATGTTCATGTTCTCTTGTGTGTCTGCACATACTCCTGGCCCACCCCAGATGCAGTAACTGATTCCTGGAAGAGCTCATGGTGGTTCTATCAGCTGCAGTGATCCTAGGATAATGTGATTCCTGGAAATATCTCCCGTTTCTTCCTGCTTCACAGTTCCCCACTTTTGCTAGAAGGGATGAGGGCAGGCAGACCTGTGGCATTCACTTGCCATGTCCAGCCCATCCCTTATTACTGCACTTTCCAAGCTAGAGGGGAAATTGAGTGCCTGAAAGATGGGTTGATTTGTCCAGGTCACACAGCTTGAGGGTGGCAGGCCTGCAGCAGGCCTTGGAGGTGCTCTCCTGAGGTCTCCATTTGTCTCCTGGAGGTCTGCAGATAGGAGATACCCTTCCTGGAAAGACAGGGCTTGGGGACAGTACAGATAAGGCTGGGTGGGTGTGCCTGGCCAGCCCAGAATAAAAAAATTACCAAGAGAAGTTAGGAATTGACCTTCCTTGAGGTGGGTTCTGCAGATAAAGACTCTTTTGAAGTTCAGTTGGTGGGAGATAGGATCTTTGTGGCAGAGCTTGTCACCAAAGGGCCTTCTGGATGGATGCTCTCCGATAGAGAAATGAGCAGGCTGGAGATAGGGAAGGAGGACACTTATCACCGAAGGCCTCTGCAGGGTTTCTCTGATGGACTTCCTTCCTGTCAGCTCGGTTCTGGAGTCTCCATTTTGCAGGAGCAAAAACTGAGGCATAGATAATCATTTTCTTTCTTTTTAACAAAATTCTGATAACATTATCGTTGTTTCAGTTCCCTGGGAAATGCCTGGTGTTCCTTGTCACGCTGTAGTTTGAGTGTAGACTGGAGGCCAGGCCTTGTGCTGCCTTCTGGGAGTACAGAAATGAGTGGGAGTTCTGTTTTTCCTTTAGAGAATTTTCGATCTTGCATAGAGTAGGAGAGGGATTTTGATGAAGTCAGGTCATCACAGCCCCTAACTGCTGTGCCGGGGACCCATGCTGCCACGAGCATGCACTGTGGATGTGGGTGGTCAGGGAAGGAAGGGGAAAGAGGAGGCAGGAGGTGGGAAAGGCGAGCAGAGACCAGGTCCCAGAAAGACCATTTTGACTTTGTGCTCAGGGCAGTGCTCTCACAATGCGAATTTTAAGTAAGGGCAGGAGAGGATGAGGTTGGCTCCGTGTCCTTACGGTGCAGAGACAAGACCAAAGGGGGACCCAAACTGGCAGCCAGCAGAGATGGGGGCCTGGCCTTGGGGAGACAGGGTAGAATAGAGAAACCCAAAAGAGAGAACCCCCTAAACGGGGTGTGCACTGAGCCGAGGAGCTACAGGAAGGAAGGAGTTCCACGTTCTCTCAAGTGTCCGGCTTAGGCCACTGTCCGGATTTGGTGGAGAGCTGTGCTGAGAGCCGGTTCTCCTTCCAGAAAGCTTTCCTTGAAGACTTCCAGGACAGGAGACATAGACAGCCTTTTCTGTGCCACTGAGCACCTACCACCCATCCCACATGGCTGTTCCCCAAATCATTTAACAGCACGATTTCCTTCCTCCCGTGGTGTTTCTCTTTAGGCCTTGTTTTCTAGTCCTTGTAGGGGCTCTGGGTTCCAGCAGTGACGAGCAGAGTAACTCCACATTTCAGTTTGTGAAATGGGTATAGTGGTGACATCTCTGTGTTCTCCAGCTTTCCTTTGGGGACTAAGGATGATGAGTGTAGAACTCAGAGACCAGTTCCTGGCTGCTTGGGAGTGAGCCTGGTGCTTTAAGCACTGTCACTCTATACGTTATTGGCGGTGTCACAGCTTTGCCTCACGATGGGTTTTGACGCACGTATTCCTGGTTAACTCTTAAGTCAGCACTTTGAGACGGATGCAATTAACTCATTGAATTTTTTTAACTTAATATGTGACATTAAAGTTCCTCTGGTCCTGCTGTGACCTTATTTTGTAGATGACAGGGCTGAGGATTACTGCCTCTCTTAGCCACTAAAGACTGGGTCTTCTCACTCTAGGCTTAGACATTTTCCCCCCCATCTTAAGGGGTTTCGTCTGCATTTTAGTGTTCTTGTTTTCCAGAGGAGCAGATGAGGCCTGCAGGTGGTTAGTTGGTGTCAGATCCCCAGTGGGGCAGTCAGGAAAGAGCAGGTGCTCTTGGGAGAGGGCCCTGTGGACTGCTGGCCTGTGGGATTGAGGTCCAACTGGCCAGATGTCCTTTCTTTCTTACAGAATCAGGGTCTCACCCTGCCTGGCTGTTCTCTCTTCCTCCCAGTGGTATGGCAGCATCTTTCCAGTTCTAGAGTCTTCTACCACCCACAGGGAAGCCTTTCTGCCCCCGCCAGGTTGACCCCACACCCTCCTCTGTCTTCCCGGTGTCCTGGGCTTCTGCTGGCCACTCACCTCCTGTGTTGGTGACTACCCACCCTCTCCCTCTGACTTTGCTGTCCCTATAGGCAGGGCTGGAGTTTGCCATCTCGGGGTCCCCGGCACCTTTCTCCGTCCTTGGCACCTAAGAAGGCTTGGTGACAGTTTGGGGCTTGAGTGAATGCTGCTGCTTACATCAGGGCTGCTAATGGAGAGACTGTAGCTCCCGCACCCCTCAACACTCTCATCTTCTCTGAGGAAAAGCATGGCAGGAAAGTTCCCAGGACTATGAGCACAAGGAAGCTCAACCTTAGGTAGTTTTTATGGTTCCACTCAGAATCTAGCCCCTTCTTTAAAGCTGCAACATTCATAAATATTAAAACCAACTCTGCACATTGCCACTCTGAGATCTGCACTCATTTAACAAATATTCATTTGTTCAACAGATATATGTATAACAAGCACCTACTATGTACCAGATGCTATTATAGGCACTTGGGACTCATTGGAGGATGAGCTGTTTGGGGAGGAAGCTGGTCTGGAGAGAAGTCCAGGTAGGGCTGAAAGCAGAGAAGGGGAGCCCTGCCCTGAGTCCAGGCTGGCTGTTCATGCCCCTTCTCTGACCTTCACCATGCATGACTATTGACTGAACTGCTAGATTAGAAGGATCTTCAGATGCTGTTTCCAATTCTGGCATTATTTATTCATCTGATAACACTTATCGAAGATTGGGTGTCCTATGGGGAATGGCTGCAGCCCCACTCTTAGAGCATGGCCAGCCAGGGGAAGGGAGACCCAGCAGTCCTCAAAGTTGGAGTGCAGATGTGAGGAGAGCTGTAGTGGGCTGGGCTCTAGGGCCTCTGCGGTCCAGGATAACAAGCAGACGGGATTGTGGGAGGCCAGACAGGGAAGGGAGGTCTCAGCCAGGCCCTGGGGGGGAGGGGGAGCAGCAGCTGCTAGGCCCTTTTTTCTCAGTTGTCCTTCCCAGACGTGGGAGGTTTGTCCCCCACAGTAGGCCTGCACCTTGATGTCAGAGTTGGAGGCCATTTGCTCATTCTCTCACAAATATTTACTAGTTATTTCTCTCATTCTCAGCTGGGAGAATCCAGCAGCACACAACCTAAGCCCCTGAAGGGACCAGAAATGGATGGTAGAGATTCTTAGAGGGTTCCCAGTTCCTGTCCTGAGCCAGCAGTCCCGTGCTGGTGGCGACACTTGTGTATAAGTTGTCCGTGGCTGCATGGAATTGTTTGTAGTAAATTACTACAAACTGGGTGGCTTGAAACAACAGAAATTTTTTATCTAACAGTTCTAGAGGCCAGAAGTTAAAATCAAGGAGTCTGCAAGGTCGTGCACCCTCTGAAGGCACCAGGGGAAGGTCTGTCCCTGTCCCTTTCAGCCCTGTGGCTCCAAGCGTTGGTGTTGGCCAAATCATTCTGGTCTCTGCCTTTTTTTTTTTTTTCCAGTGGCTTTCTCTGTGTCTGCCTTACCTTTTCTTTTACAAGGACACCTGCTATTAGATTTAGGGCCTTCAAGATCATCTTGTCTTGAGAGTCTTACATCTGCAGAAATCCTCTTCTGAAATAAAGACACATGTACAGGTTCTGGGGAATATAATCTCTTTTTTGAAGGGGTTTGAGGGAAGGGCATTATTCAACCCACTATAAGCCCAAACACTTCTGGGGAATAGTCGAGGCTCAGACATATCTGATTGCTCTTCTCTGTGGTTTCTTCACTTTTTCTCTTATCTTTCGTGGGTATAACTTTTTTTTAAAATCGTAATTAAAAAATGCTTTTTGATATAATTTCACTTTCACACTGAGTAAAAGCTGTAAGAATAATACAAAGAACTCCCATAGTCAGTTTACTGAAATTGACCGATTTTAACACTGTGCCCCTAAGGGGTTATGATGTGCTGATTTTCTTCACAAGAGCTGACAGATTCCCCAAAGCCCTTCTTTCCTGCCCATCTCAGCGTCAGATGTGGGGTTTCCCTTGGGCCTGGACAATTTTGTTCAGTCTCTCAAGGCAGCTGGTTGCTCCAGGGCTGCTTTGTTGGCTTTGGGAGATTATAAGCACATTTGTCACCAGGAAGGTGTCATCACCCTGGCAGAGTCATGGAGAAGCTGAAGATGCAGTTCTCTTCCCCAGCTGATAGCCAGGTGGCTGCCCTGGATTCCAGGGGACCCTTCCTTGTGTTTTTCTCCCTGCCTTTGGACGTGTGGTCACAGGCCCTTCTCATGCAGTCAGGGTTATTTAGAATAGGAAGTTCCCTCCACTGCCTTTTGGAACCAGGCACTGAGCCGATACTATTGCCCCACACCCAGGAACTAACAGAATTGCTATTGGCTTGTGTCTGTTTCTGCTGAATGCCAAGGGCCTCCCCAGCACCTGGCTGTGAGTAAGGCATGTGGCCTTGCAGAGCCATCTGGAACTTACACAGAGAGATCACCAAAGAGGGTGAGGTCACCACGGGTATGAATTGGGAACACGGTCCAAAGGATGTAATAATACCTGCCCTAGGTTTTAAAGCCTAAATTAGAGGGCATCGGTTAGGCAGATACAGCAGAAAGGACCAGTGGGTCCAGAGGGACAGTGCTTGGACCACAGGAAGGTCAGCTGGATCTAGAGTTGGGTACAGAGCAGGGATTGTCAGGAGATGAGCAGACTGCAGGGTCACCCAGGAGCTCAGTTCTTGAAGCTCGAAAGAGCTTTCATCTTACTTTCTTGATGACACAGGCCTTAGGTGAGGAGGAGGGACAGGGTGGTACTGGATTTGCATTTTGGAAAGATCACGATGATATTACTGCAGAGTCAGGGCTGAAAAATCAGTGAAAAGAATGTCATTAACAATTCACAAATTGCAAATCCAGTTTTAGAGTTCTCGTATATGGAGACAGTAGCCTGCTTGGTTTATCGTAAACGACGTTTCAATACTTAGAGTACCAGTAAATGCTGGCGGATCCATATAGCTGATGTTTTCATGACAGGACAAGAATAATAATAATTGCATCCAGGGGAATGTAAACTTTAATAGTACGGTGTTACTTTCACCATTCCCACTGTCTGGGTTTGCCTAGGCTATGGAGTCACTTAATATTTCTAAAAGCTGTGGAAAGGTAGGGAGGATACTTTTGCCTCCACTATATGGATGAGGAAGCTGAAGCACTCAGAGGTGACCTGCATTGCTTAGGGTCACACACTTAGTAAGTGACAGAGCTGCCCTTAGGCCCCGAGTCCTCATAGAGACTGTCCGTTCCTTGATCTGTGACCAGTGGCCATTTTTCTCCCTATGGAGGTGTTTTCCACCACACCTCGAGGAAGTGGGGCATACACGGGGAACTGGATGGTACCATGGGGCTCGTCCCCCTTCTCAGCAGCCAGACAAGGCCTTGGGAACAGTGTAGAGCTTCCTGCACTGTGTAACACTGTCACTCTTAGCCACGTGCGGCTGTTGAACACTTGACATGGGGCCATGTGACCAGGGGAGTGCAATTTTAATGTGAATTTGTTTTAATGTGGATTTAAACTTAAGTAGCCCTATGTGGCTAGTGCCACTCCACTTGGCAGCATAGGGCTAGAGTCCTGGGGGCTGCCAGACTGTGTTGGTCTGCCAGTTTGTGCTGAAGAGCTTGTGTTCCGGTTAAGGACTGGCAGGGGCTTCTGACCACTCTCAGGTGGAGCTCTAGGTGGTACCTGCTTGCTGTCCCCTCCTGGGTTCTGAGCCCTGAGCAGGGCGTGAGAGTCCAGTTCAAGCCACCATGGGACGTAGGGGGCTGTCAGAGGAAACACTTGCTGAGTCTGCTCTTGCACCTTTCAGGAGCACAGCAGAGAACACCTGTGGGGACATTAGGATGTGTTTCTCTTCTTCCCTGGGATGTGTCCAGACTCCATCCCCGCTGTCACTGGACTCCCTGAGCTGTCCTGTGTGTTTGCTGGCCGAGGCAGTCCCTGAGACATAGACTTTTGGTGCTCAAAGGGAAACCCCCTGGGAGACTGCAGATGCCAGCTCGGGAAGGCTGTAATTGGAGGGCGGGAAACCGGGCAGCAACTTGGGTAATGAGTGTTTGTTTCCAGAGGCTCCTAGGACTGATTGCAGGCTGGATGCTGTTTATGGGAAGGGATGTCCCCCGCTGATGATAAAGGGCCAGATCAGAAGGAGTCCAGGGCTTTTCTGTGAAGGGAAAGCCTGACCTGGGGCCTCTATTGGAGAGTGGGAACCACCTAGGTAATGGACTGGAGAGAAGGGAGGCTTAGGAAGTGGGTGGAGGGAGGAGAGCACCCTGGGGTGAGTCCCATGGAGGCTGGGACCTGCTCTGCCACAGTCTTGCCTTACCTCCCACCCACCCCAGTATGGGACACAATACCACATTAGCTGAAAGGAAGAAAATGACTGAGGCTAGTGTTGGGGCAGCCCTGAGCAGGTGGCGTGTTCTTGGCACATGTTCCGACACAACCTTGAAGTCTGTAAACGCCGCTGTCCTCAGGAGGTCCAGAGTGTGCTGCCTGGCCCTGCCGAGAATCAGGCCTCTTCAGGAAGAGCTCACCCCATATTTTCCCACCTATGTTGATCAGTCTCCCAAATAAGGGGTCTCTTCTCTAGGTGGAGTAGAAAGTATGACAGGCACTTTAAGATTCCTTTAATCTCAATTTGATCCACCCAGATAAGGAGATGAGCTCATGGTGGTTCTGCAAGTGGCCTGAGGTCTCCTAGCAGGTTCATTGAAAAGTACTTGAGCTCACACAGGTTTCACTTACAAACTGGAAAAGTCTGTCTGGTCAGTTCACCTCCCCTGACATTTATTGAGTGCCTGTAGTATGCTTGGGTGCTGCTCCAAGAGGGCACGTTGCGGTTTGAAGGCTGTGGACTCCTGTGGCCACAAAGTGGTGGTTACTTTCCTGTGCCAGCCTTGCTTGTTCATGTTTGTGCCCAGCCAACAATCACGCGTAGGAGCTGGAGCCACAGGACTGTTTGTGGAAGGGCTGCCTGGAGCTGCGGCAAACAGTACAGGGTGCTCTGAGTGATGTCTGGGGAGAAGTTGTGGGTTGATCAGGCCTGCGGGGGGCATCCTGCAGACACCCAGGGGTGCACAGGTGCCTCTTCCAGGGACACCCTCCTGCCTGGCCTTTTAGGAACAGCATTCATCCTTGACAGTGCCTCAATGTGTCTTATCTGTTGTGGGCCAGGAGATCTCTGTCATCTGGATGTCCTGGATCTGGGGCCTTGTGAATGCAGAGCACTGGCCTAGCTCTGGGGTGGCATCGGGTGGGAGCAGCTTGAAGCCCCTTTCAAAAATACCATTAGGAAAAAGGCAAGGCTGGGCTGATGTGAATGCAGCAGCTAAGAGTCCTGGAGGTGAGGGCCCGGTCAGCACAGACAGCTTCTCTAATTTGATAAATGCCCTGTGCCTCCGTAAAAGGGACTGAGTGTTAGTGCCTTTGTCATGCCCCCGTCAACTGAAGACACACTGGGAGGCCACAGCTGACTTAGACACTGGCTTGGGGAAAGCTGGCCGGTGGGGCCTATCTGGGAGACCCTGACAAGGGGGCTGTAGTGGGTGAATTTTGTCCCCCACAAAAGATATGCTCAGGCCCGAAGGCCAGCACCTGCAAATATGACCTTATTTGGAAGGATTTTGGAGAAATGAGGAAGGGAAGATGAGGTCATCCTGGGGTGTGGTGATGGCCCTTAGTCTATTGAGCTGTGTTTTTATAGAGAAGGGAGACACAGAGGTACAGACACTCCATCTTAGTCCTTTGGGAATCAGGCCATGTGAAGACGAGGCAGAGATAAGGCTAATATTTCCACGAGCCGAGGAGCGCAGAGCATGGCTGGCAGCCACGACAGGCAGGGAAGGGTTCTCCCCTAGAGCCTCTCGGAAGAGGGCTTGGCCTTCTTGACTCCTTCATTTCTGACTTGCAGTCTCCAGAACCACGAGAGAATACATTTTTGTGGATCTACGTGATCCTAGTTTATGGCAATTTGTAGGGCGGCCCTGGGGAACTAATACAAGAGGGAATTTTATCCTATCGCGAGGGGAGGGATAGTTTTCCTCCATTAGAGCCTGAAATCACATGTTTATAAATGAGCTTCAGTATTTCCCTCTCTGATATGATTGGGTTTCTCCTTTCATTCATTCATTTTTATGAGGCATTCATTATGTCATAGGGCTTGTCATTAACTCTGCTGAAATCTAATACCCAAGTCTCCAAGCCATAGTTTGCATCACCCAGGTGATAACCCCACCCTCTGCCTATTCTGACCCTTATCTTGCTTTCCAGCTTTCTCCCTGGCCTGAGGCTTCTCTGACCTACCTAAAACCTGCCTATCCATCTCAGACACGGGGCTGCTCAGGATGCCTTCTGGTACCCCTCCTGGCTTCCCCCTCCCTGCGTTGGAGTTCTGCAGCCCTCTGAGTGCATGCTGACAATCCATAGCTCAGGTCATCCTTGGGTTGGCATGTGGCCATTCAGATATTCCTGTCTCCATTCTGTGAGCTAGCATGACCCTAGACTTTGGAGGAGTTTGCATTGCTGCCTGAGCACTCACTATGTCCCAGGCTTTTCTCATCCCTTCCTGGGGACTGCATGGTAGGAAGTGGACAGTCATATCCATGGCAATAAATGATTGCTGAGTGGATAAATGCAACTATTTTCACCCCCAGAATAAAGGTGGGACACAGAAATTAAAAAGCTGCCTAGAAGGTCACACAGTTCCCTAGTGTGAGGGCTGGGATTGCAAACCTGGCCTTTCTGATGTAGGGCTCTACTCTTTGCCTAGGATGAAAGCCCTTCTGGTGAGGACAGGGCAGGAGCAGCCCTCCACATCCAGGGAGGGGAGCCTTCTTCAGGGCAGGTCCAGGCGTGATGGGAACCCTTTGCATGGACAGATTGGAAGGGGCTTCCCAGAGAAGGACACGTGAGTCCAGGGCTCTCAGACTCATGGCCTCCGGGAGCAGCTCTTTCTATCTGGAGCTACTGTGTTCTAGCTCCCTTGGAGCAACAGGGAAGGGCCTGAGCTGTCAGCAGGAATTGTGCACCCAGGTGCCTGGCTTACTCACCTTTCCTGCAGTGTCTGATGTCCTCTCTTCTTTCTTTGCTTTCCCAGACCCTTAGAGGACTCAAGTTTCCAACAGAAGCCCCGGCATCTCGTCTGGGCTCTCACTTCTTAGGAACTGTTGTGACCTGCCCTTCTCTAGCCTGTGTCACAGCTTAGCAGGGGCCAGGGGAAGACTTAGGATTGGGATCTAAGCCCCAACTAGGGCCACCATAGTGTTAAATAAAGCTACGTAGGATGTTCCCTCAAATAAAACAAAAGCCGGGAAAACAAAGATGAGCAGGAACCTCCAAATATTGGGAGTTATCAGAACCTTAAAGCCCAGGTGCTCTAGGAGGGGCAGAAGAAAAGGGAAAGGAACATGCCGTCACCTGATTAACTTATGTCTGGCTCTTGTATGCTCCATCTGATGTCATTGTCATCACAGTCTCCTCAAGCAGGGAGAAGCCGGCAAGCTGACGGACCACTGTTTCTGTAAATAAAGCTTTACTGGAGCACAACTGCACCCATTAATCTGTGTGCTGTCAGTGGTGCTTCGGTGCTGTAACGGCAGAGTCTGGTCATGACCCCGTGGCCTGCAAAGCCTCACATGTGCCCTATCTGGACCTTAAAGAAAGACCTTGCTGGCCCCATGCCATACTGCGCTTCTGACATCTAACTGGTTGGAGCTACTTTTAGTGGAGGGCTACACACTTTGCAGGCAGTTTCTCATTTGCTCCATAGAGTAGAGTTTCAAAGTGGAGGAGGGCCCAAGAGGAGTTTGCTTAGATCAGCCTGCCAGCTGCGAGCAGCTGGTATTCACCTCCAGGGCTGTCCCTGCAGGCTGCACCCTGAGCCTTTTGCTCCACTGGCCCAGCCTGTGCCTGGCCTCTGAAGGTTAACACAGCTTAGAGAGGTTTTCATGCTCCCTTTGGGAATTAGGTTTTAGGTGAGGTCTTGAGAGGATGGACCATGTGTCTCCTGTGGGATATCTCTAGCTGTCTACCCTGGGCGGGCACAAGAGTGGGAGCCCAATGACATGTTTTGACCAGGTTAAGAGAGCAGCCTCAACCCAGGGCACACAGCATCCATAGCACGATAGAGCCAGGCTTCTGAAATCTGTGCCAAACCATGAATTCCAGTGTGCCATGACCTTGGCAAGATAGCTGACCTCTTTGTACCTCACTTTTCTCTTCTGTAAAATGGGCACCAGCAAAGCATCAACCCCAAATGATGATTAGAGGTTTACAGGAGTTGCTGGGGGTCATGAGCGTGAGACCTTCTTGGCACATATGTCGCCTGTGTGACGGAAGCAGGATGTTATTATTGAGGCCAGGGATGTTTGCTGAGGATTCTTTAGCAATGGAGAAAGGAAGAGCAGTGTGCTGGCTGTTGAACAAATCTTGCAAGCTGAGACTTTTTGCAAGCTGAGATTTTGAGGCAAGTGAGCATGTCGAAGACGGCCCAGCAAGCCCCTCCTCTACTCAGACCCCACCCTTGAAAAAGCCAGACTGAGATTTGTCCTATTCCCTTCTCTGGGGCCAGGCAGCACCTCCGGTCTCAGCCTCACTGGACATCTGATCCCAGGGGGGCCTTAAGGGTCCTTAGCATCTGCACCTGGCGAGCAGTTCTGCCCTGGAGGCTCATGGTCACGCCTAAGCCATCAGTGCCGTGCCCCATACTGGTCAGGTGCTTCCCCATGACCTCTGGGCAGGTCACTCCAGCTGGCTGCTTTAGTGATTCTCAGAAGTCACTGAACTGAGCAGCGGGGCAGAGTAGGGGAACCCCTGGCCATTTGCAGGTCACTCAGAGAACACTCGATTGTTCCAAACCGAGCTGTTGTGGCTTAAATAAAGAAAGGAAGACTCCTGCCTCATGCTCTCTCAAGCCTGGCAGTTGGGAGAAATAACTGGCTGCCCTCGCATGAACTAGAAGCTCCCCAGCCCAGGGGCAACAGCTTGTCCCACTTCCTGAGAACCGGATGTAACTGTGCAGGGAAGGACTGGGGCACCAGTGCCCTTCTTGGACATCTTGGGTGACCCTAATGAGCTGCATGTAGTTACCTGTGTGCCTTCCTTTGCTACATGCCAACACACAGTACATGAAGATCCGGAAGACAAATCAGTCAGACGGGGGCACCTAGGAGGTAAGAGAGAACTGTCAGGGAGTGCCCACATCCCCGGGAGGAAGGTTCTAAAATGTCCCCATTTTATAGATGTGAATACTGAGGTCACAGGAGTAAAATATTGATAGCACGCCCAGAGGCACAGGAATGGTAGTATTGGAGGTGGGACTAGACTTAGTCCCCCTGTGACTCCAAAGTGCTCCCCACCTCTCCTGGATTACAGTCTACACTGGAAATCCCACCTGGGTCTGACCCAATAGAAAACAAAAGTTCGTCATTACTCACAAGTCACGTGTAGAAGCTGATTCCAGTTGCCCTTTCAAAAAACACCTAGTTTAGGAGGTTCAGTATTTAAATCATTTGTAGGATTCTCAGCGGGGTTTTATGTTTTAGGAGGGTGGGGTTTTCTCTTCTTCTGTGAACACTGGGGTAGCCGGAAAAGGACTGAATCTCACCAGGCTGAGATGGTCAGATACTGCCAATGGCCCCGTGGCACCAACATTTTCCATTCCCTGACTGGAGATCATGTTTCTTTGACTTGACCTCTGAGTTTGATTATTTTTGATATCCTGAGTTCTGTCTCCAGTGCCCTAGAGTTCTATCTTATTTCTTTTTGTACATTATCGATGTTTTAACAAAAAAAGTCATCTTCATTATTGCTGTTCTTTATTGAACAAATGGTATTGTAATACCAAAGAATGGAAATGGATGAGAAAACAAAATCAATAACCACCCTCCCGACTAATCAGGTTATTTTCAGATACCTGATATTGTTCTGCCTATACATAATCAGTGATTTTTATGTAGGCATAGGTGTAGGGAATAGTTTGTAGTCTGTTTTTTATCTGACATTGTATCATAAACATTTTTTCCATTTTAGTAAAGTGCCTTGTAAATTATCATTTTTGAAAAGTATGTGATAGTTCATCAAATTGATAAGTCGCATTCTAAACCAGTTCTCTGTTATTGAAAATTAAAGTTCCTAGTAGTTTACTGTTACATATAAGGGTGCTGGTAGCATCTTTGCTCATATCACTTTTCTCTTTCTGGAAAATCCTTTGGACACATCCTCAGCAAAAGAATTATTGAGTCAAAGGGCTTGGTTTTATGACCCCTGACCTACAGTGCCTCGTTACTTTCAAAAAGGGTTGTTTATACTGCCTCTGTAAACACGTGGAGATGCCAGTTTCACCACAACATCATCAACACCGGGTATTATTGGCTTAAAAAAATTGTTATTCAATAGGTGCAAAGTGGTCTCTTGTTAGATTTATTTACTTTTTTATTCTTAGCAAGGCTAATTTTTTTTTTTTTTTTTTTTTTTTTTTAATTTCATCTGCGTGTTTACCAAGTCTTTTGGGGAATGCTGACTTTGGCTACTCCTACAGCCAAGTTCATTGCTTTCCATGTAAGTAACACCTTTGAGTTGAGTCAGTTGCAAAGCAGCCTTGACCCCAAATAAGAGAGCTTCAGAATTAAGCCTTTGTGTGAGATGCTGCTTAACACACTGGCTGCAGATGCCAAGGCTGGATGGCAGTGTCCCGTTCCTCACATTGTGGGGTTCCGTGTGAAATCCCTGAACTGGCCTGTGGTCTTTATTTATGACTTCACACTTAACACTTGTCCCCCTAGATTTATCTTAGGAAGAAGGCAGTATTTTTCTTCAGAAAATCTTGAGACACTGTTCCTTCAACTATTTGGGGGCTTCATAGCTCAATAAACAAAGACAAGAAAAGTCTCTCTGTGTTCCTGTTGTGTCTTTATTTGTGGTGCTGTTGTGTTTCTAGATAGCTTTTTCTGATTTTTTTCTCTTGCTGCTTCACTCACCACATCCTGTTGAGTTGGGAAGCTTCTCTGACCCTCTTTGTCTCTGCCTATCTGTTGCTGAGTGCTGAGAGTCCTTCCCCGGCTCTCCATCTGGAACTTTCTCCTCAGGAAGGTGGAGGCTAGTCGTGGGGAAGCCCGTCATCCCTAAGGAAGTGAGGCTTATACGTTTGGATTTGTAGAAATGTCTATGTTCAACCCAGGGAAAATAATAGGATGGGAATTGGAATTTCAATTCAGAGTTACAGAATCTCAGCATTAAAAGAAATGTCAGAGGTCATCTCTTCCACTCCTTCCCCGGACCAAGACTCTCTGTGTAGTGTTTCTGATGGTGGCATCGCTGTTGCTTACACCCCTCCCATGCCAGGGTATTTATGTCTGTCTTATTGAATAAAATCATGCTGTTATAGACTTGATTCCCTTAAAAAAGATTTCTAATTGAAACAATGTGGAGAAAAGCAAGAGGGACTGGGACCTGCCTTTATCATGTAGATTTAGGCGAGGAATACTCGACACTCCATACAATGTGCGTTTGAATCTGGCTCTGCCTTGAGTAAGTTCTCTGGGCCTCATTTTACCCATCTCTTGCTTGAGGACAATACAGGGGACTTTCAGGATTAGTGACCACGTTTCAAACCCACCACAGTCCCCAGCACCAAGGAGACTGGAGACAAGTGGCTGTGAGGAGTGATTTCTCCAGGACTGACCTCTCTTCGCTAGTGCTCTTTCCTTGGTTGATAGTTGACTTGTGATCACTTGAGAACATTTACACTTGTGAGAATCGATTTTTTTTTTCTTCTCTTCTTCTTGGCTGGGGAGGAGTCATATGACTCCCTGGATAGGCCTTCCATTTGGGAAGACCCATGTGTCATTAATTTGTTTTTTTTTTTTCTTTTTTTTTCTTTAAAAAGACAATTTTTCACCTTTATTTACTTATTTATTTATTTGCAGTTTTTGGCTGGGGTTGGGTTTGAACCCTCTACCTCCGGCATATGGGGCCAGCACCCTACTCCTTTGAGCCACAGGTGCCACCCTATGTCATGATTTTGAACAAAACCCATCCATCTCTGGCAGTTGTCACTTCTTGGCAAGGAGGGGACTAGCTCTTTTCCTCAGTTCCTTACCTCCCTCAGTCCAAGTGCTTGTTAATGGGGGTTCCCCTACATGCCTCTAGAGCCCCTGGAGCAGCCTCCTAGTCCAGTCTCACCCTAAGTGGGGGGAGGGGGTGCTTATCACTGTCCCTCTGCCTGGGATCAGCCTCTGCATTGGATAGCCCTTTGGTCTTTGTCCCCTGGCTGCAGAGGAGGACTTGTGGACTTCCATCTGGGAGGGCAAGCCCCTGTGCCCACACTGTTAGAGTCTCATCCTCCTGAGGGTTAGGCCAGCACCCGAGGCTCCTGACTGCCTGTGAGTGAGAGGCAGGGCCTCTGCTGCCCCTGCCCTTCTCCTGCATCTAATCTGCTGTGTAAGTTTAGATGAGCCTCTAGTTTTCTCGAGGTTTCATTTTCTTTTCTTTAATTTTTTTCTTTTTTTTTTCTTCAACCCATGACTCCTGGGCTCAAGTGATGCTCCCACCTAGGCCTCTCAGAGTGCTAGGATTACAGATGGGAGCCACAGCACCCGGACCATTTTTTTTCTTTAGTAAAGTAAGAGGATGAATGTGTGAAACATTTTTGCTTTCTTAAAGCTGCCAAACCCCTCTGGCTACTGAAATCATACGTGCAGGCCTTATATATGTAACTGCTTAAGGGACAGTTGCTTTGGTTAAAATGGGGTTACAGTTTTCCTGTGGACCCCCCATCTCCATTGATTCCCCTAGAAATAGCCGTCAGAGGATACTCTTCAGCCCCTGGGAAGTGTGGAGTACAGTTGGCAAGGGCCGCACTAGAGGGCTCTCATGCAGGCCCGGGACATGTGGCTGTAGTAACACCAGCAACCCCTTCTTGAACATTAGCCACGTGTGGAGGTCACATCCAGCTCCTACAGGCATCCCGGAGGTGTCTGAGTCCTTATCCTCATCTCATAGATAGGGCCTGAGGCTCAAGGAGATGTGCTCTGCTCTGTGTACCTGAGGTCACACAGGAAGGAAGTGGGGGAGCCTCTGTTCCAGCCCAGGTAGCTTGGTGGCAGGCCTGCCTGCTTCAACTCTGAGCTTTACTGCCTCCCTGCGACGGGCAACCTTCCCCGCACCACCCCGCATCCCGGCCAGCCCTGGAGCTCCTGGAGTCAGGCTCTTTGCATTTTCACTACCTCCTACTTACTACCTCTGATGGCTCCAGCATTTAGCCTTTTAGGTGCTCCCAGCCCAGGGTCCTGTTGTAATAAGCCAAAGGCATCAGTGTTTTCTAGAATATACTGTGCTACTTAGCACATGGCCTCTCTGTGCTGCCACTTGTTTCCTAATTCTCCCAAGCAGACTTTATTATCCCTTTCCCATTGCCCGCATTATTTACTCTAGTTTATCCAAACCCCAGGCTCTATTTTCTTCCCCTTTGCCACAATACTCTCCTCTGTTTTTCTACTCTTCACCTTCAGAAATGAGGACGCTTAGTGGGCCTGGGTGGCCCCCGAATGAGGATATCCCCAAGGGCCTGTATATTTCTTGGGGCAGGAGGATGCAGAAGCCGGGCTTTGGGTTTCTCCAGATTGGTTCTGCCCCTGAAGTAGCCTTCTCAGAATGAGAGCTCCAGGCACCACCTAAATCCACATCTGTTTCAGGAGAACAGCCGTCTAGACATACAAAGCAATGTGGGCAGCCCAGAGGATGGATTATTCACAAAATTGTGCATTAGTTCTGAAACTTAGGTTACCAGCTGCCATCCGGCACCTTGAGGCCCTAGACTGATGGCATCTTTGGGTTAAGCCTCCAAACTGCAGTGGTATGTCTGTGCTTTCTGTCAACTGCTTGCCTGCACTGGCTGCAGGCACAGCCTTGTCCACACTGGTAGTGATGAGTGTCACTTGCGTGATTGGGCTGTCCCAGTGATGGTGTGTTCTATTCCCCTAGAGTCTGATGAGCAGAGTCAGACCCCGCTTTGCTAATGCTCCTGTCTCATTTCTCCTGTCTTGCACGCGCCCTTCCATTCTCTCACTTCATTCAAGTTACTGACCACACGTTACCTCCTGTAGGAAGTTTATAGCTACCTCCTGCAGCTTAGTTGTCCTCTTCATTGTTAATGTTACTTGAATGCTGTGAGAAACGCTTTGCATGAATTCTGTAATTTAATCTGCACTAAATCATCCTTACCTTTCAGTTATTGTCTAGCAACTTCCCTGCTGATCCGAACATACACCGCCCCTTCATTTATTTGTCCATCCTGTCATCATGTAATCACTCCGCAAAGTGCTGAAGGGAAATGGATAAAGAAAATGGGTCCTCAACTCAGTGATCTGGGACTCTTTCATCCATTAAAACAACTGTGGTGCTGAGCCCAGGGTTAGCTTGGCTCCCTAGAAGATGGCTCTCTGAAAGGGAGAGTTGACTGGACATGGAACGCTTTCTCAGGGAGGGGCTCTGGATCGCAGCCTTCGTGGTGCACCTGTCCACTGTGAGAAATTCATTGCTTAACTTCACACTCATTGATCTGAGACCTCCCTGTAGCCTAGGACTTCCCCAAGGGTCCCCTTAGCCCAGTGATTTTACATCATTTGAGTGGATGAAGAATGGAGGGACCACTCTTTTGAGCTAAGCGGAAAAATATATTTTCTCCTCTGTGAGTCACCAAAAACTACAGCCCAGCTTATACGTAATTACTGAGCTTTTTTTTTTCCTGTATGTAAATGAACTATCATTCTAGTTGAGGAAGTAGAGGCTCTGGGCAGGGAAGATGAGATGAAATCAGTGAATTTTAGATCTGAAAGAGACCTTGAGATTGCTCGGTCCAACCCCTTTCCTTTGAAAGAGGCCCCTGGTGCGGAACGACTGGCCAAGGCCACTCGGAGGGCTTGGAAAGAAGTGCAGGGCACGTGGCCAGCTGCAAAACGTTTGCTGATTGGTGTAGCTCATGGTTTCTTGCCCTTCCCAGACCACTCACCTCCCAACGGGGCACCAGAGAAGGTGCTGCACAGCCCGTCATGTGGTAGGTGGTTTTTATCTGCACCCAAGTGATCAGAAGGCTTTTACCGAAAGCAAATGGCTTTGATGTTCTGGGTAACAAGACCCAAGCGTGCTTGCAGGAAGGGAGGTTTTTGGAGTTGGAGAAATGAAAACTATTTACCTTTAGGGTTGACTTAATAACTTAACACCCTGTGGTGGGAGGATGTTTGTGAGGGAAAATCGAATGTGAAGTATTGTGCAAAGGAAAGTTTGAGGTAGAAGACAGGAGGGGAAAGGCCTCTAAAGGCTCAGGGAAAACCTCCTGCTGAGGTTGACTTTCCGGAACTTTCTTCCTCCCCATGCCCCCACCACCTCTTCTGGTTCAGTGACGAGATTTGCAGGGCAAATTTATAAAGCATTTCCCCATGTATTACCTCCTTCAGTCCACTCACAAGGCTGTGCTGATAAAGGCTGCCTGACCCGCACGTGCAGCTTTTTGGAGGGAGCTGGGGTTGGAACCCAGGGGTCTCTGACTCCAAGTCCTTTCTTCCTGGGAAATGGTTACTGAGCATTTTTTTTTTTTTTCTGTATGTAAATGAACTATCATTCTAGTTGAGGAAGTAGAGGCCCTGGGCAGGGAAAATGAGATGGAATCAGTGAATTTTAGATCTGAAAGAGACCTTGAGATTGCTCGGTCCAACCCCTTTCCCTCAAGGGGGAAAGTATTGGCTTTAGGAGTCCAGTTTCTGGAGACTGACTTCCTTTCCTGCCCTCCCTGCCTCCCTCCTCTACAGGGACTATTGGGATAATAAGTGTCCCCATTTACACAATGCTTGACAGGTGCTGGGATTGCCCATCTGTTTGCTTTCACAGAGGTTCTGGGGTGTCAGGGACATAGGGACTGGTCTCTTGGTGATCAGATCTAAACACTCTCAAGAATGATCAGTGGCCCTCCTATTCTTAGTCTTCAATTGTTCTAATCTCTTCACCCTATGAAATCAGGAGGGCACATATTGAGTGACAGCTGTGTACCTGGGATTGAGCTCCATACAGCATGCAGTTGCTCACTGCTTCATACTCAGAGCAGGCTCACAAGTAACCGGGTTGATTTCTTTTTCCTCTTTTGTATTAAAAAACACCACCACAAAAGTCTTTTTTGAATATGTACATCTCTAGATCCTGGACACCTCTCATTTCAATATGATTTCAAATTAGCAGGAAAAAATTACAAGGATGGTGCAAAGAACTTCTGTACACCCAGATTCGTCATCGGGTAACTCGGTCCCTGCACCCTCCACACTATATTTTCTGACTCATTTGAGAGTAAGTTGCAGACATGCCCTTTTATCCCTAAATATTCTGTGTGTATTTTCTAAGAACAAGGAGATTCTCTTAAATAATGACTGCGTAATAACCAAACCCAGTAAATGCATAATGGCTTTTCTACAGTTGTGTTATATAACCCACAGGCCACATGCAGTTTCATCAGTTATCCCAATAATTTTTATGGACTATTTTTTTTTCCCAATTCCAGATCATCATCACATTTAGTGGCCGTGTCTCTTTAGCCTCCTTTAACCTATAACAGTTGGTTCCTCAGCTGTCTTTGACCTTGACAATTTTGAAGATTCCAGGCAAGTTGTTTCCTAGAAACGTCCCTTGGTTTGTACTGGGACTTTTATTTCTGAAAGCTCATTCCATACCACTTGCTTTGATCCTATGACCTCCAGTGGTCTCCATGGCTGGTGGTCACATCAGCGTTTGCAGATGAGGAAACTGAGGCAGAGGGAGGGGAAGTCACTTGTACGTGCTCACATTCTCAGGAATGGCAAAGCTAGAATTCAAATCTGGGACTGCCTTGGAACCTAATTTGCTTACCAGACAATAGCAATAATGACAACAGTTAGAGACTGAGAATAACAAAGTGTGTATCATGCAGTCACTCTGAGTCAGAGGCTGTGCTGAGCATCCCACACGCGCTGAGGGGCAGCCCCAGGCCAGTCCAGGACAGTTGCTCTTTCTAGCCCTGACTCATACGTGAGCATGAGAGAGGTTAGGAAGACTGCCCAAGCAACATAGCTGTAAGGACTAGCTCTGGCCCAGGCAGCCTGTGTTCTGAGCCTATACGTGCTGCCTCCATGTTCAGGCATGCTGGATTTCATAGAATCTGGATGAGCATGGGAGCCAGACTTTGCTGACCCCCTGGGAGAGGCAGAGCAGTGTCTGCGTCTATGGCCTTTTCTGGGAACTTCTCCAAATCTGAGCTTCCTGAAGGAAGCATTTCTTCCCTCTACCATCTGCAATTCCCTGTAGGTGCAGTGGTCCACTCTGTGATCTGTTTATTGTGGATGGATGGGGTTTGATGATTTCTAGGTCAGGAATCTGAGTGTGGTTGCTCATTTCATGGCTGGCTCACTCTCTTCTGCCTAGTGGCCAAGAGCCCCTGCCTAATGAGTGGCTGAACCTGGCTGCCACCTGCCCATCTGCTTGGGTTCACTACCTGGGCAACATCCAAGTGGCATTCAAGCCTGTCTCTCCTGGATAATGAGTCTGTCTTGAAGGCAGAGGAACAGGTGATGATTCAAGGCTCACTGCCTCTCCGCCTTTCTAACAGAGACCTGCCTCAAATGTGGGGGCTGCTTTTCCTCGTCCAGGTCACCCATCCACTGTGCTCCTCACATTCTGGTTGGAGAAAGATCATGTTGTCCTGACTTTTGGCTTGTTAGAGAGGAGTAGATGGTCTCAGACTGTGACTTGCTTGGAATTCCCCAGTGGAGAGAAAGGCAGAACAGCTGAGGATCTGGGGCCTGGGCCACCTCTGCCTCTTACCTCAGGGGGCTTCGGGGGCCTAGATTTGCCTGTCTTGGGCACTCGGGCTCCTCAGACATCAGAGAGCACAATTGTGCTCTCTTCTGATGTCCCATGAGACATGAAGGATATAGCTCTTAAACAGTGCTATTGTTATCATTAACTACATTTCTCTACTACTTGTCACCATCCTTAGAAAGCCCAGGTCTTGCTTGGCCAGGTCAGATGCAGGGTACCTCTGTCAGCCACAGAACAGGTGAATGTCCGTACTTGGGAACACTGTGTCATGGGGGGAGATGCCAGGAGAGTAAGGGGCAGTCACCTGGCTCTTCAGGCCCCAGCACCTGCTGCATATCCGACCTCCTCCTTTCCCTCCTCCTCTTCCTCTTCTTTGCAAGTTGTTAATTTTTGTGCAGGTTCCCTCACAGTGGCCAAGTGAGTCCTGTCACCCTGGGCTGGACCAGTCTCCTTTCCCTGGCTCCTCTCTGTGGGAAGATTCAGTGTTTTAAGGCTGTGCTTTGATCTTTCCACTCTGCAGCCAGCTTTGAGTGCCCTGGCTGGCCTAGGACTCTCCACAGCTCCTGGGAGAAACTTAGAAATTTTAGTTCCTTAATCTCTGTGAAACTTTGTTCTGTGTGTGAGTCTCAAAACACGAATTAAAACCATGCATCAGTTTGACTGTCTTGGGAAGAGGTTATTATTATTTTTTATTTTCTGCAGAAGCCCAAGTTCTTCGTCATTTTTGCCTCTCACCCTTACAATGGCTGAAAGCAGCCATTTGGTCCACATATTTGCTGTTCAGTGTGAGGCAGCTTCCTTAGCCTCTCTGAGATTTAGTTTCCACATCTGTAAGAGGAGGAGGATGGTTTTGCATGTCTCCTGATCTCCTTGGACCAATGTACAAGGTTGGACAAATAAGTTGGCAAACTTGTCCTAGAAAAACTGCTCATTACTGAATCTCACTACAGTCACCTTCAAAGTACTGGCCTTGGGAAGCTGTGCACCAACACCAGTGACTAGTCCACTCTCAAAGCAATTTTGGAACTCTTTCTGGAATAGCCATCAAGGCTGTCGTGGAATGAGCCCTGACAATTTAATTTGTGAACTCACCCTAGAAAAAGCACTTTGAAGGGTAGCTTTCCATGGGGAGGACCTTGAAGGGGACTGTCTGATGCTCAGCAGTGAGATACAGTGTGTAGCACTTTGTCCAGGACGAGGGTGTGAACTTAATTGTCTCATGTTGTATGTGTTAGATGGCGAGAGGACAGGGCTCAGTGAAGAGCCATTTGTAGAGTGTGCTCTTAAACAGTGCTGTTATGATTAACTACAGTTCTCTACGACTATAGTTTATAGCATCTCTGGGGCGCACTCTTTCATCGAATCCTGGCAGCACACCTGGGGGTGGGGAGTGTTCCAACCCACTCCTCACGGGTGCGCTGAAGAGTGGGGGCCACAGCCAGGCGTCAGCTGAGGACCTGCAACTCCAGCCCCAGGCTGCAGCACCATCTCACCGCTTCCCTCGCTCCCACTTGGAGTCATGGAGGTGGGATAAGAATGGGGGGGAGGCTTTTATTTCCTGGTAGGAGGAGACTGAGATGTTTGGTCTCTAGCATTTGTCCAAGTGGTATTAATAATAGCTGACATTTCTAAATGCTTGTAATGCCCCGGGCCAAGTGCACATCTGTGAAGATTCCCTTCTAACATGAAAACAAACCTCTAAGATGAGAACCTAAGGTCCAGAGAGTTGCAGTAACTTGCTCAGGCTCCTAAAGGAACTTTTTAAGTAGCAGAACGGAGACGCCCACCCAGCCAGTCTGAGACGAGCCCACTGGCAACTGGGAGGCTGTATCGCTGCCCTATTTTGGGTAACCCATTGACTGCATTTTGACATTAAGGCAAAAATTCCCAGTTGAAATGCCCAGGGACCAGGGTGGGTGCTCTCTGGGGACTGTAGGGGCACTGAGGGTGGCATCCTTCTGAGTGCACTGCTAGACAAGGGGACTTTTCTGAGTGAGGGGAAATTCACCCTGTGCTGCTGAGAACTGGACTCAGAGCACTGGACAGATTAAACCAGCGTTTACTGGGAGGAGGCAGGGACTCTCCTAGACTTGTGGGATCATTGTAGGTCTGTTTGTGACACCAGTACATCAGGGAGAGTGTGACAACTAGAGTGCCTTGGACTAGCCTTGTTCCCGGAAGAGAGAGGAGGGATTCGTGTTGGCGGGTGCAGGCCACTTGCCTCTGCTCTTAGCTGTGGGGCAAGGAAATTTTTCCAGCTGTTCTTAGGGCTGAGAGCAAATCCTCCTTCAGAACTTCTCAGAGGGCTTTGTATTGACTCTGTACTGGCCTAGCATCCTCTCATTCGTGATTTGACTGCCAAGGTGCTAGGTATTGTTTGGGGGGAGTGGGGAGGGCATGAAGGAGGTCTGGAAGGAGAAAGGGGCACCCCATTGTAAAGGTAGTGATGTGGGGCTTTCTGTGGGTGCCACACTGGAGCATCCCTGACCCTTTGAAGGGGAGGAGAGAGTCAGTATGTGACCCACCAAGCCCTGCTTTGGCTCAGCTTGGCAGGTTCTCCCCAGGTAGATAAGACCTGGGGTCTTATTTCCAGCTGCATTCCCTGCACACTCCCTCCTTCTAGCCACTTCACATAGCCTTCTTGATGACGGGTTAGGATAAGAGTCTCTGGTGAGGATGCATTTTTACTCTCTGAGTAATGTATGGTATCCACCTGGTCGTGATGCTTGGTGATAGTGTTGAGCACAGATCAAACCCATAACAAAGTTAATCTAATATAGCCTCCAGGGCTCAAGTGATCCCACTGTCCTTGGAATGGGTTGTGTATCCAGGGAAAGGCCATTCTCAGAATGAAGTTACTGGGTTTGTTTCTTCTTCCACTCCACCTACAATTCTTGCAGTCAGATGAATGAAAATACTCTAGCAGGGAAGGGGCCCATGGTTGATGGGTGTGGGCTTACGAGTCAGGAAGAGCCAGCCATCAGTTCTGGGCACTTGTGTGAGTTCTGAAATGGGTGGACATCAAAGCCAATCTCAGGATTACATGGCTCAATGTAAATAGAATGCCTAATACAGCTTGGTGCATAATAGTTGCTCAGTAAACGTCTGCTCTGCTGGTGCTTCTCATTTAGCATGTAGTAAGTATGTAGTTCTCATTTTTATTATAAATGGATGAAACATCTCATTAACAAATCTGTTCAAGGTAAGCACTGATGCTAACAATTCTCTATCCTTTTCTTGTGTATTTCCAGAAACCTGTTACACCTGGGATTTAGGTGCTTTAATCCAAAAAAAAGTACATATTCCCTCAGCACTACAGAAGGATTTGAGACTATCCTTCCCTGAACTAAAGCTCGTATCTTTCAGGATTGGAGAATTAAGGTAAGGGATTTTCTCCTCCTGAGTCTTGTGGGACCCAAACTAGCTTTTGGAATTGATAGTCTCTTGCAACACAACTTAGGTTACAGCTCTTGACTTCTTGGCATGTCTTCCTGTGTTGTTCTAAAGTGCTTGGGAAATTGGCTTTCCAGGATGTTGCCCTGACCTTGTTACCTGGTTCTCAGAGTTTGGTCCACCTGGTCATTATGCCTAGAATGCTGTTGTTCTGTCCCTAGCAGAAGGTATGAGGTACTCCAGCCGTCTCTCTGAGGTAAGTGAGACGTTGTTGGTGAGAGGCGGAGATGGTGGGATGGGGGTTATGCAATCAGGTCAAAGTAAGGTGGAGAAGGTGGGGTGGGGGTTATGCAATCAGGTCAAAATAGCTTTGGGGGCATTCCAAACTTGAGAGCTCCTTCCCTTCCCAGCCCAGTCTGTACCTTTTCCTTCCACCTCCTTGAATCACATGCTTCAAGCACACCAAGGCTGAGTTTGCATGGGGTAAAGGGTGAGATGTTAAGACTCAAGGCTTTAGGGAGACCTAGGTTTCTCTGGCTTTGCTATTTGCCTCTTTTTGGGCAAATCTCTCAGCCTCTCTAGGCCTTGGTTTCCTCATTTGTAAGAATTGCATTAGTACCTATGCCTTGAGGGTGTTGTGTGTACTAGATGAACTAGTGAAGGAAAAGAACTTAGGCTGATGCCTGGCAAAGAGGAGGACAGGCTCCAAAACGGAAGAGGGTTTTTGTTTTTGTTTTTTGTTTTAATTCATTAATTATGCCATTTAGAGATCCTTTCTTTTTTTTTTTAATCATTAAATCATAGCTGTGTACATTAGTGCAATCAAGGGGTACAATGTGCTGGTTTCATATACAATCTGAAATATTCTCATGAACCTATTCAACGTAGCCTTTGTGGCATTTTCTTAGTTATTGTATGTAGACATTTGTATTCTGCCTTTAGTAAGTTTTGCCTGTATCGATTCTAAGATGAACCGTAGATGTGGCCCCACCCATTGCCCTCCCTCGACCCTAACCTCCCCCCGCCCTTCCCCCTCCTTGGCCATTTCCTCATAGTCTTGTGCTATAGTTGGGTTATAGCCTTCATGGGAAAGCTATAATTTAGCTTCATAGTAGGGATGAGTACATTGGATACTTTTTCTTCCATTCCTGAGATACTTTGCTAAGAAGAATATGTTCCAGCTCCATTGATGTAAACATGAAAGAGGTAAAGTCTCCATCTTTCCTTTT